>CAXHUL010000020.1:31200-129200 GCA_964019695.1 Loripinus fragilis | reverse complement strand
AATGATAAATGAATCTAATATAGTTTGTCTTTAAATTTTTTTAAACCAGTTTATGCTCATTAATTTGGTATTTTATTAAAGAATTTTTATTACCTTTTCAAAACTGCAAGCATTACGTTTCTATCTTATATACTTTTTGAGTTATTAGATGTTGAACATGGTAGCCCCTTATCACACAAAAATGTAAAATGTAATTCTCTAGGCCTTGCGCTGGCTATAGACCCCACCTCCCCCAAGGGGAATTTTGTACACTATGCATCCAAGATAATTCATTATTTAAACCACAAAATGAAATATGTTAGCCCTCTGAGAGTGGCAGCGTTAGCGGGTAACATTATGTTACGTACGTTATCCGCAAGATACCATTAAATTTTCCTGATAATGTCTCCAACATGACATATTCACACTTTTTTTTAAGTCTGGCACAGGCTTAATAACTTCTTATAACACAGTTACATAATTTTAGCATTTATTTTATAAATGTCTGGAGTTTTTGCCGTTGTATATGTTACTGAGTGTTTCATATGTTATTTCCAAGTATCAGTATGGCAGGTATTGACTTTACATGTATTACAGCCGTCAGTGAATATAGCAAATCTATAAGGCTGCTATTCAAATGGATTTAAAGTTCTTATTAAGGTGTCTGACACTATTTTACAGCCCAGGTTACATACGTTACTCTCTGAATACCGTTAAACGTTCAAGATATGATCTCCAACACGACCTGCTTGTACTTATTTGCATGCTGGCACAGGTCAATGTACTTCTTATTAATCTGGCTCATTTGCTGAGGAAGTATCTCAAAACATTAACTTCCATAAACCCTCTTTTCTTCTATAGAGACATCAAATATAGTTAACATAATACTCATGGAAAGTTTGTAACATACAGTACAATGTGCGAGTAACAACTTAAAAGATCAAAGGAAACCCATCAGGTAGAAGTTTGAGAGCAACTCTACGTATTATTCAAGGGCTTAAAGAATTTTCCAAGTAAGTAAGGGTGCAAAGGTCAGGAATCGATACAATCAAGTACCACATCTTATTAATCCTCTATCAGATTCATCTTGCAAGGGATTTTGCAATATGCTAGCACTCTTGTAATGGCACCAATACCTTGTAACAGCCAATTACATATATTACCCATCAACATCTTCGATAATTTTAGTAAATGACATGATTTCTGAAAAGTGCAAACCATTAGGGAAGATTTCCAAATTGGCTATATTATCCAAGAAAGCTAGTTTTGCATCACAGATATGGACCTTTGAAAACAAATATGCACCCCATAGTGTTACGTTTGTTTCATTTTTTTATTATTCCTATATAATTATGTATGAAACTAATATAGTTTGATATTTTTTTAATGTGAATGTGTTTTTAATTCATTTTGTATTAAAGAATGTTTATGTACCTTTTTGAAACTGCAAATATTATGTTTCTATCTTTTATAAGGTTTGGGTTGTTGAGTTTTGAACACGGTAACCCTATATCACACAAAATATGAAATATAATTCTGTGGCTCTTTTGTTAGGGTACAATCAAGTTTTCTTTCACCCAGAGGTATTGGATTTCCTTCCCATTTATTTTCTGCACAATTTGTTTTATCTGGAGAGCCTCACTTGTTTTCATGGGAAATACTTGATAGTTCAATCTTTGTATGTACATCTTAAGGACAGAAAAGCAGGGTGGAGGTAAGCTCATGTTCATGCCATTTGAAATAGTCAGTATATGTGTATGGCTTTGGTACTTTTTTCAGTTTCATCTCATTCTGCAGCTTATTTACATTTACATAAATAGCTCATGTTAGGGTTTCATCTTACTGATGAGTGCCTGGAGCAATTCTTTGTTTGTTTCCCTACCCTGCTTAGAATGTTGATGAACAAGTGTGTGTGTGTAGGGGGGGGGGGGTTCTCTATCAGTTTGATAGGAACAACCTTTCCCTGGTACTTACTCATCCGCACATTAGTAGTGTCACAATCTGTTAAACAGTGTATTACTGTAGATTTCTTCCCCCATATTCTGGCCAATGTTGTTGACATTCAGAAGGTGCACCTTTTGTTGCATACACTACTGTTGAACAAAACACCCAGATTATCCTCTGCGATAACTTTGTATGACTTTATAGACTGATGCTTATACATTGTATATATGTATCAGTGACAAAACCAACATGCCCTGCCTTTAGTGCCTGGTTGAATACTGATGCCACCAGATCCTTGAAGGTGACAGGAAAAGCCATTACGCTCTGTGGTTACGGCATTACCATCAAATTGTGTGCAGCACTACATGGCCAATCTAATGTTAATTCCATGTGTGATTGCAAGCCATGCGGAAGTTTGGACTTGTCAGTTTTGGTGGAAATTCTATCAGGAGTTGAATGAGACCATGGTACTGTTCCCCAAAGGAATGGCAGTGTCAACTCAAGGTACACATTATGCCCAATATAAAGCCAGTCATGCTGACCAAAGACACTCCTTTAAGCTCTCGTCTGGCTGTTTGCATTTTGTAAATTTGACAATTTCTTCTTGCTTGGCCTCGCAAGCCTCAAAACTTTATTAGCTTGTAGCATTTCATGGGGCTGCAACCGCCTTTCTGCCAATGTCATCAGCATCAGTAAGATCTTTAGCTATGCCAGGCTTAGCAGGAACAACGAAATACAAAAGTACAGTTCATTGTCTTCAAAACTAGAACTAAAAGGATTGGTGAAGCTTGGAACTGCCTCTAGTACTCGTCCTAGTTTGCATCTGAGCAGATTGAACACATTTCTATTTTATTTCAGTGCATTGAAGAGTGTTTCAGTATATTGACCTCTGATGTGATGAGTAATACACCAATCCATCTGTAGTACGAAACATAGTTCTAATTGCTGAAGCCTATAATACCTCTTTATTGTTTGCGTGATAGTTATTTCAAAAGCTTTTCTCCAATGGTTGAGACACACTAAACCCATATTGTTTGAGAAGTTCTTTGCATCTACAATGTGAATCAGACAAATTTATGAGTGTAATCAGTTACACAGGTACATATTGTGCGTAGTTGTTGTGATCGTTTGCAATGAACATTGGGAACAAGGCATACAGATAGAGCTGACATGCAATTCAAAGTTGTTTCCTTGTAGCCCTAATCAGTGTCAACACCATCTGAATTATATCCATATACCTTTTCCAGAACTGAGCTGTTTAACAGTAATTGTCTTTCAGAACTTACGATTTGAAAGCATGGTATCTACTGTTAACGTGAGCAAACAGTAAAGGTTGATAGATCACATTATAATATAAGTCACCATAAATTAATAAGGAACTTCAATTTATTTCAGCCTTATAAATTTTCTTAATTCTCTGACAGACTTAATACATGTATAGTCAACAACTGCTATACATATACTGAGAACAACTTATGTATCATTTGGTAACATACATAACAGTTAAATCTCAAAGCATTTATTAAATGAATACTTAAAATAGGTAAACCTTGTTAAAAGAATTACATAAACCTGTGCCAGCATCCAAATAAGTATAAACAGTGCTTGTTAGAGACATTAACTTGAATGTTTAATGCTATTTTGAAGGTAACATACATAACATGGGCCTGAAAAATAGTGTAAGCGACAATAATAAATAACTTTCAATCATTTAAGTAGCAGCCTTATAGATTTACTATATTCTGTGACAGATGTAATACACGTTAAGTCAATAAGTACCATACTGATACTCATAAATAACGCAAGAAACACTAAGTAACGTATACAACGGTAATAACTCAAGACATTTATAAAATTAATACTAAAAATATGTAACTGTGTAATAAGAAGTTCATAAACCTGTGTCAGCATGAAAATATGAGCGAACATGTCATCGTTGAGACATTATCAGGGACGTTTAATGCTATTTTGGGGGGTAACGTATATAACGTGATGTTACACGTTAACGCTGCCACTCTCAGAGGGCTAACATCTTTTATTTTGTGTCTTATATAATGTTGTTTCAGAAAATCATAGTGTACAAAATTCCCCCTGGGGGAGAGGGGGTTCTATAGCCAGCTCAAGGCCTACAGGTTTCATGTAGATTCTGTTGCTGGGCAGACTGGTATGTGCCTTAACTGATTGCAACTTGTGACACCAAGGTCTGGCTTTATGTAAATCCTTAAGGTCACTACCCATAGCAATAACCGTAACTCTAAATCATCAAGGGAGGTAATACTTGGTAGCGTTCGATTATGACAAAGTGTGATTTTACGCAACTATGATATGTTTTCTACCGACACTTATGCCCGTTACACTGCACGTTGGTAATCTGAAAGTGATTGATATAACATTAAAAATGAAAACAAAATTTTAAGTATAATGATCAACAAAAGTTGGCATTCTTTACGGATACTAAACGATGGACGCTCAGCTCTGTGAGAAGAAAAATGTCAGTCAGTGTAATGGAACACGCATTTTACCCGGGAAATGTCAGTCGACTGTTCGCGGTTTTTTGACAGTCCACATCAACAATCATGATATAACTACTTGTAGATAGATCTGTATATGATTTTCTGGTTTTATTTTACCTGCAATAAAATTTCACCAAGACAGACTATCTCGTCACGTTCTCTAGCGTCTACTTTGAACCTGACGTGCTCTAATGACGTCACTTGCTCTTATGACGTCATTATGCGTAAATGACAAGCATTGAACTTGACGTTGACGTTTAGAGTCCCTCGTTTTAGTTTGCTTCCTAAACAATTTGCCTTATGTCCAATGTGTTCCAATATTTAGCTACAAGGCTATCTTGGGCTAAGGTTGACCCAAGTATAGTCGTGATTCTAAATTATAGTAGGCCTACTCTAAATTATTAAAGGTACGCGAGGAATTCTGCCATCGGGGTCTGCAAACAACAAAGACGCAGACCAGCTTGCGCATCCGCGCAGTCTGATCAGCGCCTTTGCTATTCACAAATTGAATAGTATCGTATCTAAACTTGCTCCAAGCGAGATTTCACTTTTCTATATCTAGTCTCTGTGGCTGAGAAGGCTGGTTTTGGTATGATCTTATCGGAAACCCTGAAGACAGGTTTTGTCGCATCGATGCTCATTTATATTCATGCGGACCCAATCTTCAAGCCTGGTTCATGTGATATGCGCATAGAAAATGTCTAGCCCCTCTAGACTACTGGTGGCCAATTCCGCCCATGACCAACGCCGACGGGATCCGTACCAAAAATAGTACCCCCTCCCCCTCCGCGCCACTGAATACCCCCTTTAGTAGCGGGAAGGGTGTGGGCATAAAAAGGAACCTTTTTCATATAAATGCGGGTCCAACCAAATCATAGGTAAGTTATAGGTACTCAGTGAGACGGTTCTTTTGAGCACCCAAAGCAAATATAAAAATAATGAGCAATGAAATATTTACAATTTTACGCTAAAATTTTTGCTAATCTCCAAGGTTACTCTACATTTGACATGTTTCAACTGAAAGATGTCCGTCAAGCGATATATAGATCTAATAGATATAAACCAACTCTGGTCAAGTGTTAAGGTTTGGCCTTGCTTCGCGATCGGGCATTAGTATGGTGCCCGAGGCCGCAACAAAGATTTAAAAACATTTCAAATCCTTAGATGAGTACATGAAGTATATGCATCGATCAATTAAAGCAATGCATATTAAAACAGCACATTTTCACCTAAATTTGACATGCAGAGTTACCCCGTGACCTTGAAAAACGGTAAATGTCCCCAAAACATAACATCTCTATCCTAATGGTGTATCTATGCAAATTTGGTCAAAATATATCGACTAGGTGTTCAGACAAAATGCGGATAAGTTTCTTTTTACCGTGGGTGGGGTATTTTGGTATCGTTTTTGGTATTGAAAAGTCTTCACATATATGCATATAAATGTTCTAAGTATTTGGAGTACATATAATTTCATTTGGAAGTTCACAGTGAGGTATTTTAATCAACAGTGTTTGGTTCGTAAGGTTTTAACATGCTTAGAAATAAGAAAAGCCTGCTAAGTTCATTAATTTTTAGTTTAGGGGGTAGGGATAATTATTTGGTAATATCTCACTAATTAGACGGTGATTTTTTTTTAAATTTTGTCATAACGCATCTTATATAATGATCACTTTCCTAAAAAAAAATAAGAAAAATTTATTTTTTTAAAGTATGTTTAAATATTGAATTATCAGTCAGTAATTGCCGAAAATGAAGGCATAAATATCGGTGAACGCTGGTTTGAAAGCGGAATGTGAAGAAAGATACTTGTATAGCTGCAAAAGAATGGTTTGAGAAAAAGTTCTTAATTATTTATGGCTTCGCATGCTTGTTTGAAATAACGATTTTCAAATATAAAATTGAGTTACAGAATATTTTACTTGTCTTAATGAGTTTCCAAAAAGCTGCGTAAAAAAGCCAACATAGGCCATATAATGAAGAGCTGTAACTTTTGAACTGGACGGTAAATTTTCTTTATTTTGCGTTATTTTGCTTATAATATGATGTACTACAGAATATCAAAAAATGAAAAAAATCTATTTTTTGGAAAAAAAATCGCCCAGGTGTGGGCAGTGACCTTAAGCTGAGCAGACTGCTTTGTGTCTTAACTGATTGCAACTTGTGACACTGAAGTATATACTACCAAACCCTGGAAGGGACATTTTCTTTCTTTTATATTCGAGAAAAGAATTTATAACAAGAAATTAAAATAGGAACTAAAACAATAAATTTCGTTTGTTCAACATACTTCATGCGTCTCATTGGCTGAAATATGTCTTTTAAATGACTTATTATCTCGTCTGTTTAACATAATTCCAGAATTGTTTAAATTTTCATTCTTATTTGAGCCGAGACATGAGATTTTCAACAATGTGCCATTTTGACAAGTGTAGACTCAGACAAGCCTGTGCAGCCCCCTGTAAAGCGTAGACACTCCAAATGATGTTCAGTCAGTAGCTTAACACTCATAGAATATACAAGCGACTAGCAAAGGCTCTGATCAGACTGTGCATATACGCAGGCTGATCTGAGGCTCTGCTGGTCGCACATACCACATTGTTTGAAATTTCATGTCGCGGCTCATTTATTGTTTTAATTTCTTTGCTGCTTTCTTGTATAAATTTCTTGATTGATATTTTTCTGTTTTCTTGATTTAATTTCCATTCTAATTTATTGTTTTAATTTCTATTCTGTTTCCTGGTTTAAAGCTGCATAGTCTGTAACTTTTCATCTTTTAATTTTAAAACTAATGTTTCTATTTTTCAAGAAGACAGTAAAAACTAAACTTCAGGTATACATTTTACCAATTTCATAAATCTTAACAAATTACTAGTATCAAAACAACAGCATTAATGTTAAAATTAACTGTCTATAATTATTGGAGGGACGCAAATAATTACCAACAAGAGAAAAACACACCTGTTTTATAAGATAATTCACTTTTCCGTGCAGTTTTCAGCTATAGTGAACATAAATATTGTGAAAACAAACCTTAATTCTACTTTTACAAATGATTTAAAAAGAAAATAAAAATTTCGAAAAACGTTCATAGTTGCAGACTTAGTCTCTTTAAAATTCTATTATCTTATTGGCTGAGATATATTTTTTAAACGAATTGTGGTTCTGTTGTTGTTGACTTTTTGTTTATTGTTACTCCCATTGTGGGAGTCTGTAATTGTTCTATGTTTTGTTTTTCGTTACTTTATGTCCATTCTAGTATTGCAATCATCTTGATGGGGAAGAGAGAGCTGGTTGCTTTGCTAAATTTGTATTCCTGGTGTCTCGTGATGGTTGAGCGGCTCTTCCTTGTGGTGCCATGGGGTTGTCTGCAGTTTGTGATTGTGGTATTTCCTGATCATACTCACTTACTATTTTTGTTATCTCATTTGTTCAGCATTATTCCTGTACTGTTTAAATTTCCATTCTGGTTATTTGTTCTTTTGCTGTGTAACAGGTATGATGTTAATCTGTTTGACATGTTGTTTACTAAGTTTCTGTTGACCTAGATATTGGAGATTTTGATAGTAAAGAAGTTGTTGTAAACAAGATGTTTGTTTAGTCATTAGACTTTTCTAGAAAAAATGACTAATCATCTAGAAATTAAAAATATTCTATGATGGTAGTTTCTCGAAAAACCTGGAAATATCCGGAATTATCTAGAACTTTCTTTGTCATGGCAAAAGAAACTTTGAGCAAGTTCTGGAAGAACTGAGAAACTTGTGGATCATTCCAGAATAAATAAGTCTGTCTTTTTTTAGCATATGCTAGCATAGTTGTTTCCTGATTGTTCCAGAGCTTTCTTAAAGAGTTTATATAAGAGTAAATTTTCACAAGGGCATATTTGGAATAATTTCACCATTTAAAAGTCTAAACCTATTGTACTGGAATTCTAACTCATTATACCTGGAATACTTTGTGTTTAATTCATTCATCAGAATTACTTCGGATTATTCAGTTTTGGATTCAGACTTAGTGTTAATTTTAAATTAACCTCAAATCTGGGGATCAGAAACTGCCGCAGGACTTGCGTTGATAAATATTTTGAGGGACAGTTTGGATTTATAAGTTACTGTAAATTAGACTTTATTTGATTGTATAGATATTTTCCAATTCTTTTTGTAATTGATAATTTTTTTTTTTAATAAATTTTGTTAAATTTTAAAAAAAGCTTTTTGCTGACTTTCCAAATACCAAAGGACCTCTGACACTTTGATAGGGTATCTGCCTATTTTTCAGATGCTTCCCAAAACTTCCCTATGCATAAAATATCACTGGTATCCTTTTGAATAGGACGCTTGATGTATTAGGAGCGAATTAAGGTTATAATTAGACAGGCAGATCCCCACGACAAAACAGGAGACGCTACCAAAGGGGGTAGGGTTGTTGACTTTCTGTTTATTGTTACTCCCATTGTGGGAGTCTGTAAATGTTCTATGTTTTGTTGTACGTTACTTTATGTCCATTTTAGTATTGCAATCATCTTGATGGGGAAGAGAGAGCTGATTGCTTTGCTTAATATGTCTTCCTGGTGTCTCGTGATGGTTGAGCGGCTCTTCCTCACGGTGCCACGGGGTTGTCTGCAGTTTGTGATTGTGGTATTTCCTGATCATACTCATTTACTATTTTTGCATAATTGGACTTCCCCAAAACATTTAGAAATCAATTGTTTTCACGTGTAAGGGTATTATACTATCAATACTCGACTACAAATCACAGTGAAAGTATTTTAAAGTCCAAAATCATGAGCATTTTAATGATTATTTTGTTGTTGTTTTTTCTATCTAATTTGTTAAGAAATAGTTTGAAGTGCAACTGTAGTCCATATTCAACCTTGATGGCAATGTATTTACCTGGTGCAATATTATGCAGCAATGTACTATAACCATTCATCTATGCGTAATGTACACCTAGTCAATGGCCATGTAGTTTATGTGTATTGGATAGATACAGTATATGTGCAAAATAATCTACCAACTGAATTTAGTAAAAGGACAATTTTCATAATATAATCTAAAGAAAAATATGCTAAAACGTTGTAGTATTCCAAGACTAATGGGTTATGAAAAGGAAGCTTACTTGTACTAATTATTTCATTATACTGGAAAAAAGATTTTCAACAGAGCACACCAAAAATTCAAATGCTTATGTTCGGGCTTGCCCAGACGTCACATTTTGTGCTGTGGGATATCACCCCCCCCCCCCCTGAGTCCAAACTAGCTTTTCACATATATTATGTAAGATATGAGAACACATTTACATGCAAAATGATTAGTTGGGACTCAGGGGGATGATGTTTTAAAAATATGTTTCCATTTCCTATACGTATAATACAAAAAGTGACCATTTTAGCCCCAAAATAAAGCCGTACATTTATGGAAATAGGAAATCAAATACAAAATCATGAATTAGAGACCAACAGCGAGCACATATATGAAGATGGAAGCATTTGATCGACTTTAATTTTTATCAAAATTATAGGCAGCGATACACTGTGATTCCCATTACCACCGTCAGAGGTCCTTTTGGGTTCCTGAATTCTTTTCTAGTTACGCCTGGAACGTAGCAGTCTTTTTATGTCTGTTTTAACGCTATGATAAGTCGTTTATATGATATATTTCAGCCAACGATATGCAGGAGTCATGTTGAACAAATGGCATTTATTGTTTTAGTTCCTATTCTGTTTTCTGGTTTAAGAGAACTACCGACACCAATAACAATAACTTATGCATGACTAATCACATTTTGCTACATAACTTCAATATGTGTTACCATATTTACCTCGAACTTGCTGAGATAAATTGAATTGGTATGCCAAACGCAAATATAATGCGCAGAACTATATGTATCTACATATTTCAGCAGAGTTACTGCCCCTGTTTATTATTTTATCATTTTTTATGGGAAAACTGCAGTTAAGTGAGAAAAAGCTCAATAACTTGAAAGCTAAGTTTCTAAATTGGTTAAAAGCTGTTCTGAACCATTACTATGTCAAACTGTCGATACAAATTTACAAAGCCCCTTTATATTAATAGTCACATAGAAAATGAGTCGAAAATCCAATTTTCTCCAATAACTTGCTCACTAAGGATCAGATTGCTGTAAACATATACAAGATATTTGGTTTAATATACATGTCTGTTAACTTAACTAATCTAAAAGTGTTCATCAAACATGAATTACTGCATTTGATTTTGCATTTTTAGGTGAGAAAATCAATAAAATATGTCTTGGCTGTTTGTCGGGCCCACCAGGGTTTACCTGTTGGATTTCTTTTGCTCCGGTATTCAGTTTTATTTACTGTTGAGTCCTTATCTTTGCTTTATCTCCTTGTTATATCTTAATTTAAATGTTTTAGGAGATGATGCAGTGATAAGTTAGGGGTCTTTCATGCAAACCAAATATCTATGTGTCTTGATCCACATCTGAATTAAGGGTGAGGATGGTGCCGTTAAACCGCTTTAAGCTTTCCAGTAAAATATTTTACTGACCATTCCAAGGCGGTACTTCTTTTGTGGATCTTTTATGTTTTTGTTCTGTCTTGTGTTTGCTATGTCTTTGTGCGCGTCTAATTATATGTGCTTTGTGGTCACCTGCTGGGAAAGGGCTGACCTCTTGGCTCTCGTTTGTGGTGTCTGCTGTGAGTTTGTCACTTTCCCATTGGTATCCTGGGTCAGGTGTGGTACTTGATTGTATCGATTCCTGGTCTTTGATTTATGTTTTTGTTCTGTCTTGTGTTTGCTATGTCTTTGTGCGCGTCTGTTTATATGTGCTTTGAGGTCACCTGTTGGGAAGGGCTGACCTCTTGGCTCTCGTTTGTGGTGTCTAACTGTGAGTTTGTCACTTTCCCATTGGTATCCTGGGTCAGGTGTGGTACTTGATTGTATCGATTCCTGATCTTTGCACCCTTATTTACTTTATGAATGCATCAACAACCCTAAAATATTGAATTACCTACAATTATGATATATCTCGATGACTTCTTCAATCGTCTTTATATATCAACATCAAAAATGTGTGTTTGTAACTGTCGGAAACATTTTAAACTATTTCATTGCGCCAGAGTTGATAATCATTGAAAAAAAGGGGATGGGGTTACAATATATTATAATTAACATCACATTAAACTATATTTTATTAGTTCATCTTCTCAAAAATAGTTTTTACACCAAAACATTATTACAAAAAAACTGTTGGTCTGTTGAAACTAAGTTTATTCTTTCTTATGGAGCTAAAAGTTATAAAATTGAAATTGTGCACTACACGGGGTATGGGGTGGTAATAAAGAAACATCTCTCTTTCTATGCGGTGAAAATTGATCAGATTCCACATAGATTCAGCGTACGTACTCCTGTTTATGATATACAAGTTTCACAAAAATAATTTTTTATTTCCTTAAATATTTGAATATGTAGGGATCGAACGTACATACTGCAATATTAATTACTATTCTTTTAAATGCAAAAGTTGATCAGATATTATGGCTATATTCACATCAATTAACCATTCCTGTAATTCAAATAAACTTAAGCCGTTCTTATGCATTAATTCTCATTAGCTACAATATCCTAGGCCTGTTAATCTCTTACTTCAGCCCTGAACATTTTTGGAGAAAAATGGCGTATTATGCATGTCTTTGAAGAGCCATAGCTCAAATAATAGACGGTGAAATTTGTTTTTTATTGTGACATATCATTATTGATAAAATGATACAGCAAATTTTAAAAAAAAATGAAGAAAATCATTTTTAGGGGAAAAATGCCCTGTTGTCGGTAGTGCCCATTCTAATTTAATTGCTGATTTTCTCGTTATAATTTCTTTTCTAGTAAATGTAAGAAAAGTATACCTTCCTGGGTTCCGTAGGTGCTGTACTCGGATTTCTTTACCTTTCGACGAATTTCAGTTTTAAAAAAACCCTCTCTACTCGTGTACAGCGCACACAAGAGAATGAATACTTATCCATAACAGAGTATACTAACTTTGATTCACAAATTATTCAGAAACCGCAAATGGCTGTCATGGTATTTAAACTTATAGCCAGACCCCAAGGTTATAAACCTTTTTTCAATCGCTTATAAAAGGTAAAATGGTTAAAAAACACTTTTCTTGCTTAAAACTCTCAGATGTTGTATTTATTACTTATTAGCATTTGAATATTAATGAGCATGGTCATTTTCATGCTCATTTTAGTTGAGTCTGAAAATAGTTTTATAACCTTGAGGTCGGATTGAGCACCATAATTCAGCAGGATGAGTAAGGTTCCCCTCGACCTGTCCACACCGACTAAAGTTGGCCGATGTCGGAAATAGTCCAGCTTTTAAGCATTCAAAGCATATGTTTAAACTGATGGGTAAGAAAATAATATCAATTTTACGCTGAAATGTGACATGTATCCAGCATATCTCCCGATTATTCTTTTACGTATATATACTGGAACCCGTACTCTGGCACTATATCAAACCCTCACTTCGAAAATCTTCAGGGACTATTCATTTCAATTGTCCCAATTTTATTTTATCAAGCCATGTTGATATGCTAATCTAGTATATGTTAAAAGGGATCACAGAAAAAAAATAGCTCACTATCTTTCGTCCCAGATATTTACAAATGTTGACAAAAAAGTTATTAGATTGATTAACAGCCACATTTATTATGAAATGTCGACGTTTGAAATACTATCAAATGAGCCAGTGCATGAGATTTCCATGAATGTGTTATTTTGACAAGTGTAGACTCAGAGGAGGCTGTGCAGCCTCCTTTTTAGCTAAGAAAAGTAGTATGGGCAGCTCTATAGCATCAAGTTTGAAAAAAAGGTCCCTTATGACCATACAAAATCATGTAAAAAGGTCCTTTTTTACCACACAAATGAATGTTGTAGAATTATAGCATCAAGTTCAAAGTCACTCTTGTAATGACGTCATTTTCTATTTTTAGTAACTGACACGTTCAGACCTGTTTATCTATATTTAGACATTATGACCTCTTACACTCTGAGCCCTTTTCTTCTGACGTGTGTTCAGACAGGTGTGCGGTTATGGATTTTATATTCTTGTCCTCTTGCATGCTTCTTACTTTTTTTTTTCTCATCCTGTTTCTGTCTTTTCCTGAGACAAATCTTGGCAGTGCGGAGAAGGCTCTGTCAAAGACGAAGGTAGACTCTTCACAGACTGTGCACATGAAGCTTTAACGCTTTGGGCCTGTATGTTTCTAAAGTTCTTAATTTCACAAATGCAAATTTACCTGTATTTTATCTGGCGCTACAAACTACTGTTTCTTTGATCGCGAAATAATATCTATGGCCATTCACCTCGCTCTCTTCACCTGTCCAATTTATCATATTAAAGTGAAAACTTATTGACATGATAAAAGTTCACCTGAACTGACCGCCCCTAACAGAGAACCATGCAGCCAGACAGACAGACAGACAGACAGACAAACACACAGACAGACACACATTCAAGATAGGGTACGGTTGTAGCTGAAACCCTGACAACTCTAATCCCCTAACTCGAATCAAGATAGCTCTTAGTTCATTAACTCTTTACTTCTGTTTTTTTGTCGTCTGCTGATTGTCTTTTTAAATGACAATTTGGATCCAGATCAGGTCACCGTTTGGTCTTAGGCATATTGGACACACTCTCTTGTATTTGAAAGGCAGATAGCTCTAAGTTCATTAACTCTTTGCTTCTGCTTTTTTGTCATCTGCTGATTGTCTTTTTAAATGACAATTTGGATCCAGATCAGGTCATTACTCATATAAAAGTGAAAACACTCAAATTTCGACCCTAGCCTGTGCATGTACGTATTAGCAGCAACTTTTGTCGTCTGTTGATAACCTATGCAAACAGTTTGGACCCAGATCATGACTGACGGCAAGTCAGGATTGCATGCAAAAAGTACTTAATTCTCATGGGCAAGAAAATCAATTTTTTAATGACAGCCATAAAAGATCCAGATCAGGTCAACATTTGGTCTTTGGCAATAAAACACACTATAAAGTTTATTAAATATGACTGATTTACGGAGATATCACACTGCAAATAGCACAATCAGACGAAAAACTTTCAAAGATAGATGACAATCATTGTAAACAAACAGTGGCCATCTGCTCTAACTTGAACTCTTAGTGTCGCCTGCTGATAATCTTTGCAAACAGCTTGGATCCAGATCAGGCTGAACAGAATGTCAAGCCTGACCTAGACCCTAACTGTTGTTAATTTTATACAATAAAAGCGTTGCTTGAACTCTTAGCGTCGCCTGCTGATAATCTTTGCAAACAGTTTGGATCCAGATCAGGCTTAACAGAATGTCAAGCCTGACCTAGACCCTAACTGTTTGACACTTGAAAAAACATTAGCAGAAGACAAAAAGGCTTGAAACATTTCCCAGGGGCAAAGAGTTAAGTAATGTCATTCAGTATATTTTGTAGCAAAAGTAAGTAATGGTGCAAAGATCAGGAATCGATACAATCAAGTACCACACCTATTTCAAGTCAAATATGCAATTATGAATTATTTTGTCAGCATCAAAGGTATGGTGATTTTTCACGGATTTGAGCAGATTGATTTACTTTGCTTCTTTGCGATATATAGTTAACAATATTAAAGTCATATTCAGTACTTGAGATAATTATACATTCCTTTATTGATCGTGAACAAGTCTGTATTAGGAACAATTATTATCAGAGGTGTATGAACTTTCAAACATGCTACCAACTGCACTGATAGGCCAGACGGCTAATGGAACAATATAATAAAAATGAGCGCGATTGCAAGCTGTCGTCTGCTTTAATAATGTCAAGTATAACATAAAACTCATAGTGGAAATTGTTTTAGGCAGCTGAATTTTAGATCAAAGGACCGTTTTTATGACTTTAGAGAGACCTTGGTCAGAAATTAACGAAATTAACATTTACAATTAATATATAATGTTCAAAATATTACAGCTTCTATTTATGCATCCATCACAAAGTAAAATTTTTATGATTTAGTTCTATTTAAACCAACAAAGTCCAAATTAAAAATCTTAACTCTTATGCTTGCAAAAAAGAAAATGAACTCCAAAGCAGTTAGACTGACTGGTGGTTTTGGTCAGCCTCCGGCACATATTTTGGAATCATTCAGTTTAAGAGAAAAATTTCATAATGTGGAACATTGCAAAAGGAGACATGTATTCAATGTCATCTTTCCCAATGAGCCACCCCCTTCCGTATTTAACAGTGAGGATGACGAGGAAACGCTAGTTAAAGAGACAGTCTTACATGGTACAAAAGTTAACTGGGGCTGTAAGCAAGGCTGTCAAACAGTCACTATAATGCGCCATTTTAACCCGAAAGGTTGGCTCATCTAGTGATGGGAGTGACTGTTTCTCAGTAACAGTTATTAAATATGAATTGACTGATCCATCTGATATCATAACTGCTTATCCAAGTTCATAAACCATTGCACAGCAGAATTAAACAGCAAAATATAATAGGCCTATTCATGGAATACATGAAGGGGCCGCCCAATGAAATATGGTCCACCACCACCACAACCACAAACACCACCACCACCACCACCCTCACTGTATCCTGGCTGTATCCTCACTGTATCCTGACTGTATCCTCACTGTATCCTGGCTGTATCCTCACTGTATCCTGACTGTAACCTCACTGTATCCTGGCTGTATCCTCACTGTACCCTGACTGTACCCTGAGTGTACCCCTACTGGTACCCACTATACCCCACTGTACCCCTGCTGTACCCTGACTGTACCCCTGCTGTACCCTGACTGTATCCCTGCTGTACCCTGACTGTACCCCTGCTGTACCTCTTAACATTACTGCACATGGACCAAATGCCCATCTGCCTGGATTAACACTGCATTAAAATGTTTGTAAAATGTTTGTTATTGCATAATCTCATGTACATATTGTATAATCTACTTATGTGGCTTTAAATAATAAATATTATAAAAACCTTAACGTTTGTCCGTTTTGTCATTGAAGACATAAATGATGGTGCAAAAAGGGTTTATAAAAAAATACAAAAGTAGTTGAAAAATAAAATGCACTTTCTATTAGCATAGACTCTTTTTCTTTCTTTAATGTCACTGTCAACAATTTATCAATTACTGGAAGAGAGAAAGCGTACAAAAACACAGGTAAAACAAAACTGTCTTCAGAAAGGCTTGTCAGACTGTATGCTCGAACCAAGTACCCCCTAAATCACAAGGTCCCATTCTTTTCGTCCCAGTCAACAGCTTTGGTCATGCAGGGGCGGTCAGTTCAAGTGAACTTTTATCATACACCTGAACATGCTCACGCACGCACACATACATACATACACACAAACACATACACCCACGTATGAGTCAGCACACACAACATGTATACACTTAAAACACACATACACACATGTACTCACTCAAAACACACAACACACATACACCTGAACATGCTCCAGCACGCACACATACATACACACAAACACATACACACCCACGCATGAACACACACTCACACACCAACACAAACAAATACACACATATGAACACACGCGCACACACACACACTCACACATGTATTCTCTAGCACACACACACACACACACACACACACACACACACACACATCCAGATACACACATACTGAACGGACAGGCAAAAATGTTATGCTTGATCATTGTATAGCTGTACATGTATGGACAAGACAGATGAGGGTACAAAAATGATAAATGATTGATATAGTGGAGTTGCAGAGAGGATTTATCGAGAAAGCATAAAAATAACGCAAAAACTAGTATATGTGTTTTATATTTATTGTAATATAGAACCCAGAACAAGCACTACATAAATCGTACATTATGACATTATTTCCTTTGCACTGGACGCTTTCGAGTACACCGTTTTATCATTTTAGTCATTATCAAGCGATCATTTCGCTTCTTCTGTTGTACATTAAAGTCTTTTACAATGTCTTTCATCATTTTTCCCTGATGTCTCTTCATAACATAGTATGCGCAGTATAGACCGCACACATTGGCTGTAGATTGCTGTAGTTGACCAACGTTTTTGAGGTATTTCCTTTTTAGGATCTTTCCAAATCCAACTCAATAGTCTTCTGGCATGTGTCCCAAGGAGTCAAAAAATTCGAAAGGACCACGTTTGAAAAGTAAAATGTCATCCAGTGTTCACCTGGACCTCGGCTCGTGTCTGTATTGGAAATGAATTATCTTCCTCTTTGTATTTTAAGTTGATCTGCAGTGCATATTGTGACTGGATAGCCAAGCAGCATATCATACAGTTGTTTGCTGTTCATCTTTTAATATCTGAATGAATTCCAGTCCACAGTTGCTTTGCATTTCTTACGCTGCAGATTTCCACCTGTTATACTCTGACTATCATTCTCTTTTCGTTTACGCTCAATCTCTGATTTGGTTATTTCGATCGCTTGAGCTACGGGTGTGATTTGTTTCAAAGTGGGACTTTTCTGTTTTCGTGCATCTATTTGTTTTTCACGTGCTTCAAGTTGTTTTTCACGCGCTTCCATTTCCTTTTCTCGTGTTTCTATTTCTTTTAGCTTTCTGTATTTCTTCCTACTGCCCACGAAAAAACGCCCCATATGGTTGGGCTGGACGTATTCATCTCTCAAGTCTTTAAAATGTTGATACCATGCATTGTAGTCTGGCACGTAGAGAACCCATTTTTCTTGTTTAGCATCATATACTTCGATTGACCCCATTGTTCTTGTTCTTGTATGGAACCTCATTATTCTTACGTTGTTCATTCCTCTTCAAAGGCTCCATCCTCTTCATGGTTTTTTTCTATATTATGATTTGGCCATATGTCCATAAATAAGTCTTTTCTGAGTTTGATGGCTTGTCTGATAGAGTCAGTCTGATTCATATCATGTTGATTTCTGATCGTTCTCGCCGATTCTAGTATTTGCTGTTGAATAGGGTCCTCTTGTAACTCATAAAAATCAATTAGAAATTGGGCGTACTCTTGTCTAAGTCTTTTACGGAGATAAGGCAATTCATCATTGGCAGCAAAATGGATAGCTTTTTCCAAGGTAAAACCTTGCTCTTCATAGGCATTTACTTTAGCCTTAAACTGTTCTATGTTGGCCTGCCTGAGCTGATTTTGAAATCTCCTATTCCATATGTCAGGTCTAGAGCGGGCATCTCTTAATTTTCTTCGTTTACCAGGAGGTCCAAGATCGTTTATATAGTCTAGAGACTCTACGCTGCTAGCATCTTCATCATCAGACAGAGTTTCCTTGTCTATGGCGAGATAACCATAAGGTCGTGAAGTGGCTTCTGCAAGTCGATTCATAAACATAGCGCTGGTTGATGGATAAATTCTTCTTGCCAAGGTTGCCACTTGTTGTCTGTCAATTGGATTATTAAACAAGACCAAGTATTGCGTATTCAAAGCAATATCCCTGCACGCTTTACCTTGGGGAAACACGTTATGGGTAAGGTACACAATAGATATATTTCTGTGGTGACTGCCTTTGGTAAAGAGATCAGCTTATCTCTGGTCACACTTCGCTTCAGTCATCAGATCATCAAAGATGATTAGGTTCCGTTTACCTGGATTGATAAACTGAGGGCTATTGAGATAGTCTGGGATGCCATGCGCAAATTCTATCCATATAATTCTCTTCTGAAGATCCTCGTTCAAGGGTTGCCATTGCCCAAAACACCATAAGATACGTTCTGGAGGTGGGTTTATTAATGAGGTGAGTAACAGCTTTCTAGTCCATTCAGTTTTCCCTGATCCACTGGGCCCAGTCACCATAATAGAAAAGGGATGTTGAAATGTTATTTCCTTCAATGGTTGTGACTGGTCGATATTTTTCCCACTGCCATGGACATTGCGTTCATGTCTTCCCAATGCATCACGCCTACTATAAGACTGGTTGCAGATCAAACACCTGATCATTTTGTCTCAAGGAATAATGTGTCTATACCTTCTTATGCTTTTCAGCCTTCTTACAATCATTGGATCATTGTTATCACCACCACCTCTACCACAACCACCATCACCACCCACCACCACAACCACCACCACCACCCATCACCACCCACCATCACCATCTCGACCTCATGTTATGGTAAACTAAGATTATCGCTGAGATTGTATTTGATCTTGGATTGTGGCCTGGAGGTAATACGTTCGTAGAAGTCTTGACAAGACTCTGTGGTAACGAACTAGTGTGGCTACTTTTCCACGAAAAGATACCCTTAATGAAAATAATACGCGTATCACTTAGCTTCTGTCCTCAAAATAAGCCAGGTCTCGAATCAACAAAGGAAATGTATGGTGGTATATCCTGCGCGCTATCTCTCCTATACAGGCCATTTGCCCCGGAGTAATGTATTCTAACATGATGATTCTGTCATCTCCTGATGCATTTTTCAACTCTAATAAGAAATGAATTCGATTAAAGACACTTTAAAGCTCCATCATGAATTGGAACTATTTCCTTGATCACTGGTTCTTACATGTGTTTACCTTTTTCGATAGCTCTATTCACACTATTGGATACTCCTTGTAGAACGTTCCATTGTCTTAGGTTCAATGGAATACCATGAATGGTAGCCGTTTGATTTAGGAAGAAGCGTATATCTAACATGATTTCTCCATCTCTGTTGCACACAGATAAAATTACATTATATTTGAGATCAAATTGCTTCAGATATGAGCATGCAGTCTGATTGACTTCCATTACATAATCAAAAGGATAGTTATTCGACCATTCCATTCCTCGCTAAAATATAGAGCGGTGTGCTAAGAGAGACTAATATGATGCCTATAACACCTGTCCAATTTATGATCTTGATATGACACTTTACCTCCTCCTGATCAAAATAGTACGTCGTATCGTTTGGGTTGGACATGGTGGTGGTCTTATACTAGTGTCTTTTTGAGCGATTCTTACGTTGTAAAAACATCTCATTATAAAAGCACAACACACGTTACTCGGGTCAGTGATTGGGTAGCCAATAATCCTGGGGCCAATTTCATCAACGAGTTTACGACGTGTTTTTGTCTTAAAAACATCGTACGCAGTTCGTACGTTAAAAATCGGGTTTCATCAAACTATTGAACTTTGCGAACTTCTTACTTTTTGTCGTATATTTAAGACAAATATTTAGGTGTCGCAGCTGACATCTTTGTCTTAAATATTACTAAACAACTATTTAGCTACCAAGGCTGTTGCATTTCACACGATTATAGAGGATGAAGAGCAAAAAAATCGACAAAGGTTTAAATACCTCGAAAGTACTACAATCAAGACCACCCTTTACATTTACCAAAATGAGAAAATAAGACCCCCTTTCCTTGGTGCTTATGAGTTATTTATTTGTCCAAGTAACCTCTCCTACCCCTTCCCCTACCACGCTGTATACTGTCACCTTAGGAGATTCGCCTATGGCCTCCGTCAGTAGCTGAATTTATGCACAACCATTACGTCTAAGGGAAGGACCCACAGGATATTTTTGTACTTTTTCACATGTCACCATTGCTTAGACATACTAATGAACACATTCAATTGTACGGGTAAGTCATCGTTCATTTGCATGACTGCCAAGGACGACACTGATGAGCTCGATGGTGCTTTCGTCAAACAACCATACGTTCTACATTCGATAAAGTTTCAAAACGCATGTCTTTGTATGAGTATGTATATGTGGGAGCTGTTCACAAGAGCTTTCAGTAGAACGTTACATTCTCCATGAAGGGACATACATCCGGGTTAGCACAATCTCAATTCCAACCGTATTACAAGTTTCTTTCTAGAGATCTTTACGTTTTCGAAAATTTCGACTTGTTATCTCAAGCACCCGGGGTGTGATGTTTAACTCATTTACACATTGCCTCCTTTTTGTGGGACATTAGCAAACAGTGCTGATCCAGATCAGACGCCACATGACCAAGGTGGCGTCGGATTAGTTCGTCCGCTATTGTTTGCTAGAAATTTGAATAAAAAACACCACCGAAAACAACACCCCAAATGTGGTTATGAGCTCGTCCAAAAGATTAAAATTGGCAAACTCCATTCGACATGTTGTGTGAAAACGAGTACTTTTCGGGACACAGTATTGTGAAACATTACATGTACCATTTTTGTTATGAATACAATATGATCTATCTATTTTATATTCAAATGATAATAGTTTGTCCCTCTTTAGGGATCTGTAATTGAGCATTACAACAATCAAGCAATTAGAAGTTAGTTCGATATTCGAAATTCAATTTGAGAAGTTAGTTTGATTTCGATATTCGAAATTCAAATTGAGAAGTTAGTTCGATATTCGAGATTCAAATTGAGAAGTTAGTTCGATATTCGATTTTCGAGATTCAATTTAGTTATTCGGACTGTAACTGTTTTTCATACTATGATGCTCAAAACCCTTCCTTAGCATCCAGAAAATTACCGCATATCAAGTTTTCAATATCAAACACGATTTTGAATATTAAATTACCAATTCGATATTCGTAATTCGATATTCGAACTGCCGCTGTTTTTCATCTTATTAGGGTCAAAAACCTTCTTTAGCATTTGAAAAGTTACCGAATATCAAGTTTTGAATATCAAAACTAACTTTTAATGTACGATTTTGATTATCAAATTGCCAATTCGATATTCGTAATTCGATATTCGAACTGCCGCATATATCTATGGAAACCTATAGAACTTGTGATTTTCCAAGGGGAGGGAGGTCCGGACCCCCTGCCTCCATTCGGATCCTCACATGCTTTTTCTTTAAAACTTTCTTCACATACCTACGTATTTTTCACTCAGTGTTAAACCACTTTACATGGCTATATAAAGTCCGCACGTGACCAATCTCGTGATATTTGGAGACTGAAGTTAGGCAAAATTAAAAAATACGACGTTTTTAGTGAAACGCATATTTTTGTTCGTACGAACAATTTAAGATGTTTTGATGAAACTGACGTACGCACTTCTCAGAAAACAACGTACGCACAATTTAAGATATATCGTACGATCTTTATTGATGAAATTGGCCCCTGATCTGGATCTTTTATGGCTGTCATTAAAAAATTGATTTTCTTACCCATGAGAATAAAGTACTTTTTGCATGCGATCCTGACTTGCCATCGGTCCTGATCTGGGTCCAAACTGTTTGCATAGGTTATCAACAGACGACAAAAGTCGCTGCTAATACGTACATGCGCAGGCTAGGGTCGAAATTTGAGTGTTTTCACTTTAATATGAGTAATGACCTGATCTGGATCAAAATTGTCATTTAAAAAGACAATCAGCAGACGACAAAAAAGCAGAAGCAAAGAGTTAATGAACTTAGAGCTATCTGCCTTACAAATACAAGAGTGTATGTCCAACGAGATTTGAGTGTTTTCACTTTAATATTCCTGACTTGCCGTCGGTCATGATCTGGGTCCAAACTATTTGCATAGGTTATCAACAGACGACAAAAGTCGCTGCTAATACGTACATGCGCAGGCTAGGGACAAAAAAAACAGAAGCAAAGAGTTAATGAACTTAGAGCTATCTTGATTCGAGTTAGGGGATTCGAGTTATCAGGGTTTCAGCTACAACCGTACCCTATCTTGAGTGTGTGTCTGTCTGTGTGTTTGTCTGTCTGTCTGTCTGTCTGGCTGCATGGTTCTCTGTTAGGGGCGGTCAGTTCAGGTGAACTTTTATCATGTCAATAAGTTTTCACTTTAATATGATAAATTGGACAGGTGAAGAGAGCGAGGTGAATGGCCATAGATATTATTTCGCGATCAAAGAAACAGTAGTTTGTAGCGCCAGATAAAATACAGGTAAATTTGCATTTGTGAGAAACATACAGGCCCAAAGCATTAATGCTTCATGTGCACAGTCTCTGAAGAGTCTACCTTCGTCTTTGACAGAGCCTTCTCCGCACTGCCAAGATTTGTCTCAGGAAAAGACAGAAACAGGATGAGAAAAAAAAAGTACTGTAGATTCGGAAATTTTCCTGAGAATTTAATTTTTGCTTATATTCGCGAATTCGCTGCCTCGCGAATTCAAAGTTCTCGCTAATAATGACTTACTCAAAAGCAAGTTGAATTGATCGTTGAAGATCTTTGAGAATGGCTTATGATGGATGATGGAGCAAACAGATACTGAAAAGAGAAAATCTTGTCTTAATGTATTTTACTCCCTCATAAACTTTATCCACAAAAGATGAAACAATAGTTGTGTATTTATTTGCGTTTCTGTAAAAAGAAAGAAATCACTGTTCCTCACAAATTGACCAGTTGTAGTTTAAAGATCAAGTTAAATTGGACTTGAAAAGATTACGCAAATCAAGGTCATTTTACGTGAGCGTTCAACCGTTACACAATAGACGCTAAAAGTGTTGAATGATGGCTTGGACAAGCGAAAGATAAGAGATCAATCACGCTAACAATACTAATACCTGATCAATGATTCAGATATGGACCAGTGATTTTGAGTGTGTTATCAGAGACAATGACATAATTATGGCAGTTAAAAAAACAAAAATGGACGGCTATTCTGTGCACTACAACATTTGGGAAACTACAACTACTGCCTAGTTTCAACCCACGGAAATGACCGACCACATGAATGCTTGCTCGCGAATTTAAAACTTCGCGAATAATTCGAAAATCGAAAAATCGCGAAATAAAAGTCACGCGAAAATTTCGATTCTACAGTAAGCAGCATGCAAGAGAACAAGAATATAAAATCCATAACAGAACACCTGTTTGAACACGCGTCAGAAGAAAAGGGCTCAGAGTGTAAGAGGTCATAATGTCTAAATATAGATAAACAAAGTCTGAATATGTCAGTTACTAAAAATAGAAAATGACGTCATTACAAGAGTGACCTTGAACTTGATGCTATAATTCTACAACATTCATTTGTGTGGTAAAAAAGGACCTTTTTACACAATTTTGTATGGTCATAAGGGACCTCTTTTTTTCGAACTTGATGCTATAGAGCTGCCCATACTAAAAAGAAAATCCAAATGATGGTCACTCAGTAGCTCAACAGTCATAGAATAGTTAAGCGACTAGCAAAGGCTCTGACCAGACTGCGCGTATGCGCAGGCTGGTCTGAGCCTTTGCTGGTCGCACATACCACATTGTTGGAAATCTCTTGTCGCGGCTAAAAAAAGTGCTTGTTGCGGCTCAAAAGAAGTGTTTTGTGTGCTTAAGAACAAATCTAAAATCTTCCGCGTGTGCCTGTTTCTATCACGGTCAAGATTAACCTAAATCGTGCACCTGAGTTTAAGGGTGTTATTGTTATAATAGTATATTTTATATCAACCTTAACCCATTTAAGCCCAATGGAATTTCCCACTGTTATCAATTAGACCATTCCATTTCCGTTTTAAGGGTTGTCGGGTGGTTTTTTACTTTTTTTATTCAAATTTCAATAGAACATTCAGTAAGCAAACAATGGAGACCCTGATCAGACGCCGCGTTCAACGGCGTCTGATTGGGGTCTGCACTGTTTGCCTTTGCCCCATAAAAAGGACTTAATGCACTGTTTGTCCGTGTTCCATTACAAGGACAGTATGCACTGTTTGCCTATGTCCCATAAAAAGGGCATTATGCACTGTTTGCCTATGTCCCATAAATAAAGACATTATGCACTGTTTGCCTACGTCCCATAAAAAGGACATTATGCACTGTTTGCCTATGTCCCATAAAAAAGACATTATGCACTGTTTGCCCATGTCCCATAAAAAGGACTCTAGGCTTCTATGGGTTCAGCCTAACGTCGACATCGGCAAACACTGCACCGTTGGCTTGCAGAATGAACTTTTTATATTTGAATGAAATTAAATTTTCTACCCAACAGCCCTAACATTCGAAATGGATTCGTCCAATAATTAAGTGATGGAATTTCCATTAGACGTAAATTGGTTAACTAGATCTTCAGGTGTGCCAGGATTACATTTTGTATTAAGCAACCTTGCGACACATTAAAAGTTTTTTAGACTTGTGATGAGTGAAATAGTATTCTATGACTTGATTCTGGAATGTGATCTAATAAAACTCATGCAAGCCCGTACATCCAAACAGTCTGTTTAATTTTTAACCATGCAATCCTATAGTTGATATATACCTTGGGATGGCTGTATACCCTGCTCCCCAAAGGGGGATTTAGGCCACTATAATTTCCTGTTACTACGATGTATATGCCACAAAATGAGACATGTTAGCCCTCTGAGAAGTGTCGCGTTTTCCTGTTACATCAAAATTACATACGCTACCCTAAAAATGTTAAATAAAATTTTTGTGTCAATGCTTATGTACTCTTAGACATGGTTACACACTTGTTTTTAAGCTTGTATGTGATCATTTTATTGCGGGCTGACTTATAAAAGTGTTTCAAGCCAGCAGAAGTGTGTTACTTACGTTACCTCATGTTGCATACGTTATATTAGCAAACTACACCCTGTAAAATCATATTTTCTTTTTTAATACTTAGATAACAATACCATGACCCTCAAAGGTAATTAAATGGCAAATTCAAAACTGCAAACAGCTAACTTCTATTACAGAAATTGTAAGAGTTAAAAGCTGCTTAGTATGATGACCCTGATTAAAATGCTTTATAATGTAAAGACCTTTTCATTTAATTTGAGTATGTTATTCTATTTGTACGCCTTTAGACACAATAATTGGAGCATTCTATTAATAAAGAATAGGGTAAGGCGATACCTAATTTTTTTCTGGTGTACATTACCATTCTGTTGCTTGTTTTATTATATGTAACGTATATTACTAACTTTAATACATTCTATTTGATGCCTAGTTTTTGCTTCAAAATATACATCATGTGGTGTTTTAATTCAATTTAAACCTATTGTTTTGTATTAAATACATATGTAGCTGCCAGTTTGTCTAAAATAGAACAAAATAGTTATTATTAAAATACATTATCAATGCACATTTAGTTTAGCAAAAACTATTTTTCTTATCAAAAGAATAATTTAATTGATTTGGCCAAAGTTAAAGGGTTTAAAATTCCTAAACAAGGTGAATATATTAGAATTCAAGAAAAACAACAACACCTGAATAAAAGACAATTCCCATGTTTTGTCAAATTTGTTAAGGTAACATATATAGCCATATTAATTATGCCATATGGTCCTATTGTTATCCAAAATGTTGTCAAAGTTAATATTTTGATTTGCCCGAATGCTCAGATACAGTGGATTTAAATTGTTGTTATATTTATTTGGATCGATTGATTGGTTTAACTTCCAAGTCACCAATATTTCAGTCATGTTGGGGTCCTCCTAGATAAGAAGAATAAGATTGCATAAACGGCCCCAACCCAAACTCAAATTTGCCTCAAGTGAAGAAAATTTCATTCTACCAACAAGCCCAACATAACAGAGCCATCTCTCTGAAAGCTGCAGCAGAGATCGCACCTCCTTACCACCCACAGTATTCACCTAAAGGTAACTAAGTTTGATTCCATCCGTTATTTTAAATTGAATAGTTTTGTACACCCAGTTAACTGTTGCTAACATTGTACAAAAATAGTAAGAAACATTATACAGGGTAATTTCCTTGCTTTTTTAGTTCACTTATGATACAAAACTGCTAATTACTTAACGCGGTAGGATAATTATAATATTTGCTTACAACTTATATAGAATTTAGCATTGTTAAGCTGATAGAATAAAAAAATGATACATGTGACATTTGATACTATGCATGCCTGTAATCAGTGACTATTCAAAGAGAATATCTCCATATCAATTCTTATATCCACATTTGCGTAAACAGATGATGAGACATTAATTTTTGTTAAGCTTTAAATTTATCTTCAGCATAACTTTCATTGTTTAATTTATAAAACTGTTAGCAATTCAAGTTCAGTCTTCTGATCATTTGCTTGTCAATGAATATGTGATTTTATAGATAAATGATTTATTTAGAACAAGACTTTTCTGTAAAATTGAGAAAGCAAGTTATAATGGTGGGCTTAACCCCAGGGGGGGGGGGTACTCTGATATTTTCATACATATGTAGGCTCGGGTCATTTTTGGCGTTCAAAATTTTGAATTTGAGGTAACATGGCTGTTACACATTAAAGCCCCAACTGACAGAAGCCATCATGAGCCGTATTGCATCTTATATTCTTATATACATTTAATGTAGCCTCAGAAAATCATAGTATTGCAAAATAATTTCTCAATGGGGGAGAAGTACAATTAGCAGGCTTTTTGGATGTTAGATAAGTTACTATTTTCATTATGGCTTCAAGATTAGCATGTTACTCAAGTATAATTTACTGATGGTAACCTCTCTCATAACATCCCAGCTGAATATATTTGTTTTTTAAACATCATGACTTTATTCAATGCTTTTTAGCAAAAATGTTTTTGTTATTATTGAAAAATTATAAGGTGGTAGCTATTTTCAAATGTCTACAAGAAGCTAGTTTTTGTAGTTTTGGATAGGCCAATTAATTGTCGTTGTGGCAGCAGCAAAAACTAGACCCAATAATCAGTAATAAATATTTCAGAAGAAACGACAAGCATGATAATTTCCCAGAAATTGGGTAGTAATGCAAAATGTCACATAAGTAACATAGTGGATTGCATAATTTTGTTTTGAAAATTGAGAGTTTGTTGCTTTATAATTGGGATATATAGAAACGTAAAACTTTAATTCATTTGAATGACTCTTATAACTTTTAAACATTCCATCTAATTTTAACGATTATTGGTGGGTAACGTACGTAACGTATGTTACAGAGCTTACGCGACACTTGGTAGAGGGCTAACATGTTTCAAAAAACATGTAAGACATTGAGCTATATGAATATCATAGTCTGCAATATTACCCCGTGTGTGTGGGGTGGGGGGGGGGGCAAACCCTATCTATCCCATGGCCTAATGGTCTGATGATTCTCATGCGACCAGCAAAGACTGATCAGACCAGACGGACGTACAGGCTGATCTGTGTCTTCTCTGTGCACTCATATAAACTTTAGGGAATTACTGACCCTTACCAGAGCAAATATCTTATATGTTGTTAAATATTGTTTGATAATTGTTTCGATTCCTGATCTTTGCCTTCTTCGTGCGCAGATCCAGAAGGGGGGGGGGGGACAGGGGGTTCGGACCCCCCTTGGGAAATCAAACAGCTATATTTTTCTTTAGCAATACTAGTCCGGAACCCCTGAATAATCACAAAGCTAACAAGCCAGCATTCAATGATGGGACATCATAGGCCCGCCAGCGAAACGCCATTAAAGTGGCGTTCCACTGACGGGCCGATGATGACCCACTTTAAGTGTTTTAGTGGTATTTGGATCCTCTCTCCCCTCATCAACTAAAGAAAAAGTTGTCAGAATTGGACCCCTCTGACAAAACTTTCTGGATCCGCGCATGTTCTTCCTTACTTTACCACACACAAAGGTATCCAGCAGATGAGCGTGGAATGGCTAACAGCCTATAGTACTGCAGATCTCAAGGCTGTCAGAGGGGTCTACTGGTCAGATTTTTGCAACATCTAGTGTTATATACCAAATAAAAATGTGGAGTCTCTAGTTTTTAAAAGTAGTTGATGACACCTCTGATTCTGAGTACTAACCAAGTTATCTCCCCTTGAATTACCCCACCCATTTTGATCACATTTTAAGAGGTTATGATCATTAGTTTGTTAAATAATTGAGATAAAGCATCCAGAAAAAAAATATACCCATCACTACTCATAACGGTACTTGAAAAAGTAGAAAAGTTGAGTTTTAGTCAGAGAAATGGGTTTTTGAACTTTGTTGTTCGTCTTTTAAAGTTAAATTATGTCTCAAAACTCCTTTGAATAAAAATATATTTGAAACTTTCAATTTAAGAATCTGCCCATAAGTGTTATGTCCTTTGAAATGACTAAGAATATAAAGAACGCTTCTTTATCTATGTTATCATGATTTCTAAGTTTCAATTTCTGTATACGGAATGTTCTGGGGGCAATGATAAGCATGTAAATACCCCACCCACCTATTACTTCTGCAGATCTGAAAGCTGCTTTAGGGTGACCTTGGTCAAATTTTGCTAACATAAAGTGTCATATACATGTACATGTACCAAACAAAATTGCAGATTCTCTGGTAAATAGAAGCAGTTGATGACACCGCTGATTTTGAGTACTGACCGAGTTAACTCCCCTGGTATTACCCCACCCATTTTGATCATATTGTAAGAGGTTATAATCATTAGTTTGTTAAATGATTGAGATAAAGCATCCATGAAAGAAAATATACATATCACTACTCATAACGATACTTGAAAAAGTGAAAAGTTAAGATTTCGTCAGAGAAATGGGTTTTGAACAGTTTTGTTCGTCTTTTAAAGTTAAATTATGTCTCAAAACTCATTTGAATAAAAAATATATTTGAAACTTTCAATTTAAGAATCTGCCCATTAGTGTTTTGTCCTTAGAAATGACTCAGAATTTGAAGAACGCTTCTTTATATATGTTATCAGGATTTCTAGCTTCCAATTTCTGTATACGGAATGTTCTGGGAGCAATGCCAAGCATGTAAATACCCCACCCACCTATTACTACTGCAGATCTTAGGGCTGTTTTAGGGTGACCTTGGTCAAAGTTTGCTAACATCTAGTGTCATATAAATGTACAGGTACCAAACAAAAATGCAGATTCTCTGGTAAATAGAAGCAGTTGATGACACCGCTGATTTTGAGTACTGACCCAGTTATCTTTCCTTGAATTACCCCACCCATTTTGATCATATAATGAGAGGTTATGAGCATCAGTTTTGAAATATAATCGAGATAATGCATTCAGGAAATAAATATATCCATCACTATTCATAACGGCACTTGAAGAAGTAACTAATTTAAGATTATAGTCAGAGAAATGGGGTCAGGAACTATTTTCTTCGTATATTATAGATATATCATATGTCAAAACTCAGCTGCTTTGAATAAACATAGAAACTTTCAACTAAAGAATCTGCCCACTAGTGTTATGTCTTTAACAAAGAATAGTAATTGTAAGACCAGTGCCTCAGTTATGCCAACAGGGTTTCTAGATTCTAATTTCTACATACAAAATGCTCTTATTCAACTACTAGCATGTAAATACCTCGCCCACGTATAAGATGAGGTGATAACGCTAACATTAGTAAAAATTGTAAAATACTAAATCACTAAAGTTTTTTTATAGCCTAAATAAGAAAAGAATAATTTCTGACAGGATAACTTTATTGCAAGTACATTTACAGCTGCTTTCCAAAATTTTTATAGATACCGATTTTTGTCATAATTATTTACATACCCTATACCTGTTTGAGTGTTTGTAATAAACTTGTGCTTTGTTTGAGATATGATTTATTTCTGCTCCTGTATGCACAACATATCTTGTTATAGTGAGTAAAAATATGGCTTGTTTTTGCAGATGTTTTGTATCAAGTTTTAACTCCTAAAAAAGTTGATCCTATTTTTAGCAAATCAAAGTTGCTTGTCAAAACTCTATTTCGAATTATGAGATAATAAGGAGAGCAGCAAAGAAAACTGTGTTGGGAATCGATAAAGTCATGTATATGGTGCATTGTGACATTACTTTAAGAATTAAAGCTATCGAGTGTATCAACAATAAATCACTTAATTGACTTTGGTGTATGTGCACAAGTAGGTTGCACAAATTATATAATTTTACATATTTACTTTTAAAAGACATCTTAAGTGCATTTTTGGTGTTCAAATTTGATGCTACATAGTAAGAGCCCAATTATTTGGAGAAAGACTAAAAGGAAAGTACAAAACTGCCAAACAGTTAGATGGACCAAGAGGGTTTGAAATTGTATAAAATTTGGGAAAATGTCATCTTTTCAGATGAATCTACACTCTAAACCTATTTCTTTTCAAATCTGGTGGCGTCTGAAGCACAAACTTATTTATCCACATTACATTGATGGATTAAAATCCACTGGAGTCGTATTGAGGGGACTATCTCGTAACTTTTAATGGTGTCTCTCAACTTAAGCTTGTTAATGAAACAATCACCAGTAAGGCATATCAGGATAATATCAAAAGCGATGTTAAACACCAATATGAATGCACTATACCCTAAGCATTCAACAAGATAACGCACCTTGCAATACCTTTTTAAAATATTCACACGTGATTCATATCAGAGTTTAATATCGCTTTTGATATTATCCTGATATGCCTTACTGGTTATTGTTTCATTAACAAGCTTAAGTTGAGAGACCACTTTAAAAGTTACGATATAGTCCCCTCAATACGACTCCAGTGGATTTTAATCCATCCATCAATGTAATATGGATAAATTTGTTCGTGTTTCAGACGCCAGATGGGAATAGGTTTGCAAAAGAAATAGGTTTAGAGTGTAGATTCATCTGAAAAGATGTCAATTTCCAATTTTAATACAATTTCGAACCCTCTTGGCCCATTTAACTGTTTGGCAGTAATGTACTTTCCTTTTAGTCTTTCTTCAAATAATTGGGCTCTTCTATGTAGCATCAAATTTGAACACCAAAAATGCACTTAAAATATCTTTTAAAAGTAAATATGTAAAATTATATAATTTGTGCAACCTACTTGTGCACGTACACCAAAGTCAATCAAGTGATTCATTGTTGATACACTCGATAGCTTCAATTCTTAAAGTATTTTCACAATGCACCGTATACATGACTTTATCGATTCCCACCACAGTTTCCTTTGCTGCTCTCCTTATTATCTCATAATTCGAAATAGAGTTTTGATAAGCAACTTTGATTTGCTAAAAATGGGATCAACTTTTTTAGAAGTTAAAACTTGATACAAAACATTTGCAAAAACAAGCCATATTTTTACTCACTATAACTAGATATGTCGTGCATACAGGAGCAGAAATAAATCATATCTCAAACAAAGCACAAGTTTATTACAAAAACTTTAACAGGTATAGGGTATGTAAATAATTATGACAAAAATCGGTATCTATAAAAATTTTGGAAAGCAGCTGTATATGTATTGTCTTAAGATTGTCAATCATACCCAAGAAAATCATTTATGGTCACTAGTGCCAGCCACCAATAACTATAACTCTTGCAAGACTAAACACAATTTACCTTATAACTTGAATATGTGTTACCATTTATACCTTACTGGGGCTAATAGACTTAGTAAGCCAAACACATTTATAAGACATTAAACTATCTAGATATTGTAGCAAGAGTCACTGTCCTTGCTTATTTTTACCATTGCTTTGTATGGAAAACGGCATGTAAAAATAATAATAGCTCAAAGGTTAAATTTGAAAACTTATTTTCTAAATAGGAATAAATCTATCCTGAACCAATACTATGTCAAACTGCAGATCAAAATTAGTTTCTGCTACATATTTTTATTTTTTGAAACATGGGTAGTTGTCCCTGAATGGCAATACTTACATTAGCTAGGTGGCTAAGAGCCAAATTGTTGCCTGATTGTGCTATTCCAGATACGATCATTTGTCACAGATGTAGACCATGACTCATTAAGCAGAATAGGATATAGAACTAAATCGGGAAATACCTACTGCGCATGCGCAAAGCATTTTCTGATTTTAGGCTGTTATCATAGATCTTTCATACAGCTTGACTTTTAAGAAGGGGTCATGTTGGCTGTAGAATGATAAAATTAACATAACTAATGTTAATTGTTTGTCGTTAAGTATTCTACATTATTCAATTGCTGCGCATGCGCATAAAATTTGAATATTTTACAAAGATGGTATTCTGTTTCTCTTTTATTGTAATCTGCGCAAAACCCGATTCCCCTATACAAAGGACCGAAGCAAGTCTTCAATATAGGGACCTACAGACCCGTTTAGATGCGCATGTGCAGTTTTTTTGACCGGATATTGTTTAGATGATAAACTAAGCCCCATTTAATTACAAGTATAAGCATTCACAAAAAAGTTCTGTCTACGCTAAGCATATTAAAAATTGTTATTAAACTGAAAAGTCAAGTTTTTAGCAAAGAGGATTGTAGGCTTGTGGCAGACAGACAGACATGCAATTAGATCTTGTTGCTTGAGCTCAAAGCCCTTTGAACACTAGACAGACTTGCTCACTACCTGGGTTACCAGGGTGATCCTAAGTCACCACCACATATTTTGGATTGTTTTGACTTGGGGACGTCTCTGTCTTTAAAAGGTATGTTTTAAGCCATAGGAAATGGGTCAATAATCGAATTTTCCTCCAATACCTTGCTCACTGAGGATCTGATTGCAATAAAATATACGAGGTATTTGGTTTTACACATATTTCCATCATCTATTGACTTTAGCTATATAAAACACAGCATGGAACATGCATTATTGCCCTTGATTTTGCGTTTCAAGATTAAAAACCAATAAAATAGGCCTTATAAATAAATAAATAAATGCATCAATGGTCCCAAAATATTGGTAAAATATTGAAATTTCCTTCATTTTTATATAGTTGGATGACGTTTGCATTTGTTTTCATGTATCACCCAACAAAAAGCATGTGCATCTGCAATTGTTTGAGTCATTTTTAATCTTTCATCAAACCAGAATAGATAATCATTGAATAAGTGGGGGAGATACGAATATACTGGCGATCTTAATGGCTTCATATTTCATCTGAAATTATGACTAATAATAATAATTTTAAATCTTAACAGTATCTAGCTTTTTAGTTTTCTAAAAAAAGATGTTATGTTAATTTATGACATCCTCCTGTTTTGCTTAGATTTTCGTCTATGCTATGGAAAACTCTAATGTCTTTTTGAATCTTGTAAGTTTTAGGTACCATAATACTATAGATAAACCAAATTAATCTCCTAAACATCCTTTTGAGGATGACCCTGCAAGACATACTACCTAAAACTTATATCATTAACCTCAAATGATAACCTTACTAACTCACATTTTCTCGTCAATAAGTCCACTCTATAAATTAACAATGGGCTGCTTTAGTCATACTTACTCAGAAATAAATGTACTTCAATTTCATACCACTTTCAATTACCTTATTCAAAAGAGAGTTATAAATTATACATATTTTTCTAAGAACATGTTTCTAAAATATACCAAATAAACAGGGCCTGCAAATGGTCGACATATTTTCTATCATATCTAGATTATAATACACCAAGAGGTAGAAAAAATATTTTATGTGTTGAACTTGAAGTCATTAGTTCTGATGACAGTATATGTTGAACCTGCCCAGTTCTCAGAAAAATGATTTTTCTGTAATGGCAAGTTTTCTATAATGGAAACCTCACTGTACTTTGATGCTTTTCCTGTTTGTATTTCAAAAAGGGTGATTTGAAATCAGCAGACACCAATAAAGCATAGTAAACGAGAACCACTAGACGATGGTACATACTAAATATCAAGGTTCTAGACCTAATGGTTTCAGAGAAATTTGTTTATGTTTTAACTATACAAGCATATGTAAAACATGCAATCTCCAGGGGGAGAGGCCATTTTTGGCCCTAGGGGCATAGTTTGAACAAACTTGGTAGAGGTCTACTTGCTGATGCCTCATACCAGATATCAAGGCTCTAGGCGTTGTGGTGTCAGGCAAGAAGATTTCTAAAGTTTTCATCTCGACAATCTATTTTTAGCCTGTGGTGACCTAGAAATGCAACGGACCAAAACCATTTGAACAATTATTAAAGAAGGCTATATAAGGATCATTCCTGCCAAGTTTGGTCTAAATCCAGCAAGTAGTTAAGGAGTAGATGTCCTTTGAAGCAATTGTTGACGCAGGACGACCACGCGGGACGCCCGACATACAACGATCACAATAGCTCACCATGAGCCAAAGGCTCAGGTGGGCTAAAAAAACCCTATATAAAACATGTGATCCCCGGGGCAGGACTTTTTTTGACCAAGTGCTTTAATTTGAACAAACTTGGTAAAGTAGCACTAGGTGATTAGCACTAGGTGATGGTACAAATTAAATATCACGGCTCTGTGAATATTGTTTTATGCTTCCCCTATTAAAGCTGATGTCAAATACGTGACCCCAGGATGGGTCCATTTTGGCAACATGGGCATAATTTGAACAACCTGGTGGAGGGGTCTACTAGATGATACTAAATACCAAATAACAAGGCTCTATGCCAAGTGGTTCCTCACAAGAAGATTTTTATGCATTCCCTATATAAACCTATGAAAAACATGTGAATCAGGAGCGGGCCTTTTTTGGTCCTAGGGCCATAATTTTAACAAAATTAGTAGAGGTCTACTAGATGATGCTACATATCAAATTACAAGGCTCTGTATAGACTAAATGATTTCAGACAATATTTTTTCATGTATCCCATTATAAAAAAAAGCAAGCGAGTATGATCAGGAAATACCACAATCACACTCTGCAGACCAACCCACGGCCTGTGTAAAACATGTGAACCATTGGGGGGACAATTTGTGGCCCCATGGGCATAATTTGAACAAAAAGGCAAATATCTACTAAATAATGCTACACAAAATATCAAGACTATGAGCCTTGTGGTTTCAGACCAGAAGATTTTTAAAGTTTTCGAAAATCTATTTTTGCCCATGTGATCTAGATATACCATTTGATCAATTATTTGAGAGGGTCATTTAAGGATCATTCCTGTCAGCCAAATTTGATAACAATCAAGCCATTATTTTAGGAAGATATATCTTTTGAAGCAATTGTTGACGACGCACAACGAACAACAGACATCCAGCGATCACAATAGCTCACTTTGAGCTTATGACACAGGTGAGCTAATAACATATACTAAATATTGCGATTTTGGATAAGTCAATTTGACCCTGACCTTCGACATTTAAATAGGTCATAACACAAATTTTGACTCTGACATACAAAGAGTGTAGAATATTACTTATTTTGATGAAACGAAATTGACGAAATATGGCAAGTGAACTATTTTAATATGGGTAAAGAATTTTTGATGAAAAAGTTTGCATTTTCCTTTTGCGTTGAAGCTATTTGCAAACAGACACACAGACAAACACACCTTTGGTACATGTATCATTGATATTGATAATTTATTTTAATGTTGTTTTCCAACCAATACCATACTAGTCATAAAATATTGTATCCAATAAACGTGTCCTTATCAAAAAATGCAATGATATAGACCAACTGTATATAACATATGAATAATCCTGTATAAAGGGTATGTACGGTTCAAGGGCCGTAGCTCTGTTAGACCTCATATTCGATGATGTCATCAACTGGATTCCGAAGCCGTACATACAGACAAATATTTTGATATATTTGGCACTTGATATTAGCACAACCTTACCAGTAAAGTTCATAAGAAGAGGAATTCTGACCAGTAGTATGTAGTAGTATAAAGCAGTTTTCTTGTTGACGTCATTCAAACTCAGGCTGTTACGGAATAGCCCACGTCTCGCTTGATTGGGGTATTTACTCCCTTTGGTGGCAAGGAATATGTCGAATTTAAGTATGTAAGACTATTACTTATACGTTCGGCTTCAAACAGGCACAAAATATACTTATACTTATAAAAAAATACATAAAATATGCATTTTTTGTGATTTGGTGGTATGTCTATTTGACCTTGACCTTTGACCTTGATAAAGGTCACAAACTTGATTTTTAGCTTTGACCTAAAATGAGTGTATGCTGTTGCTTACCTTGATGAAAAATAAATATAAAAATTTGCATTTTGAACTAATTTATGGTTAAAAGTTGCGATTATGAAATATAAGCATTGCCCTTTTACATTGACACTTTTTACAAAAAGACACACAGACAAACACACATTTAGGTATCGTACATGTTGAAACTTTATTCCGATGATGTTTTCTAATCCAAAACCATATACATCATAAAAATATTTCAATTATGTGTGCTTATTAGAAATAAATGCAATGATATCTGTCAACTGTATGCAAAATTTTAATAATCCTTTATAAAGGGTTCAAGGGCCGTAACTCCGTTAGTACTCATCAGCGACGATGTCATCAACCGGATTCTGAAGCTGGACATACAAACAAACATTTTGGTATATGTCACTAGATGTTGCACCGATCTGACCAGTAAAGTCCTTAAGGAGAGGACTTTTGGCCAGTCGTCTGCTGTACTATAACAGTAAAGAAGCAGTTTGGACAGTATTCACTGTTTCCAAGACCTTAGATCATTTGAGCCGTGACATGTGATTTCCAACAATGTGGCCTTTTGACATTTTTAAACTCAGAAGAGCCAGTGTAGCCTCCTTTGAGGCTTAGAAACTACAAATGTTGTTCATTCAGTAGCTTAAGAGTCATAGAATACTCATGCGGCTAGCAAAGGCTCTGATCAGACTGCGCGTATGCGCAGGCTGGTCTGAGCCTTTGCTGATCGCACATACCACATTGTTGGAAATCTCATGTCGCGGCTAATTTACAAATACTACAGGGTTTGAAAGAATAAGTAACGCAGAAAGTAACTTCCGATTGTATGACGAAATATAATTGACAAGAAGCATATTAAACAGACATGCACTAACGTTTAACGAGTTATCTAAATTGGTAAATCATTTTAGCAGCCATCTTGAAAATCATCTTTGCACCCCAGGGGTGGGGGGGTACTCTAATATTTTCATACATACGTAGGCTCGGTCCTTTTTTTGGGTTAAAAATTTTGAGTTTCATTATTTTTGGGGGTTTTCAGAAAAATGAATATTTTTGGGGGGTATGAAGATTTTGTGGATATTTTGTTGGGGTCATCACAAAATTGGATATATTTCGGGGTCATTTCTATGCATTTTATGGTCTTTTCTTAAGGTCAAGGTACAGAATGAGGGATATTTTTGGGGTTGCTAAAATTTCAAATATTTTTTGGGAGTGCTTGAAATTCCTGATATTTTTTGGGGGTGAAAGGTAGATGCTGGGTCCGAGCCTACGTATGTCGAAAAAATGAGAGTACCCCCCCCCCCCCTGGGCTTTGCACCTGTCTTTAAAATCTCTAATCAGTCCATTACAAATGAACACACATTAATAGATCTCTTTTCATGATCACATTCATAATAGTGCATTTTGACAAGTGAAGAATCGGACAGCCATCGCTGGCGCCATCAAACCAAACATGTTGTCAACTACGGCCACCAATCCAGCTCCTTCATCGCATAAAATCAATATTGTGTTATGAAGAAGAGGGCCCCGTTTTCAATGAATGAGATGGACCTTAAATTTAGCAAAATCGTTATTTTTTTCTAACAAATTCAAAATTTTAGAAATCCGAAAATGCAATTCGTTTTTCTTCGACATACCTTAATTAGTGTGTCCTGGCACATAAACTGATACTAGAATCTGTGTTAAAGTTGAAAAATGTCATTTTTCTTCATTACAAAACACTTTATACTGTCGAGCAGAATATCCTCTTAAAACCGACATCAGTGTCGAAAAGTTAAATGAGTGTCTCATCGAATAGCATTGCCCGATTTCTAAATTTTGCTGTCAAAAGTTTAATCCAACTGGTCGTATATTCGTAATTTGGCAAACAGTGAAGACCCAGATAAACTGCCACATACATGTAACGCGGCATTTCATCAGGGTGTACACTATTTGCTAAGACACAAACGATCTTCAGGGAGATAAATACATTTAATATTCTGTACATTGGACCATCCCAAATTTATTGTATTAAACCAAACGTGCACAAAGAGTTTTAACTATTTGCGTCTTAAAACCTTTACAAATAGTTTAGACTCAGATCAGGCTCGACATTTTCGGGCCTGACCTGGATCCTAACTGTTTGACATTCCGATGGTATTGCCAAAAGACTTTAAGAAAAAAATAATTTTGGCAAAAAATCAGAAGATAAAAAAAACATGTAAAGTTACCAACTGTCCTGCCAGCCAAGAGTGACAGTGACGTCGTGTTATGTTTACAAATTTATTAGGGACTTCTAATCGATAGATAACTTGTGTATTAATCCGATCCGCAGGATATGATTAATACACAAGTTATCTTTCGATGCGCGTTAGCTCAAAGTGGAGGGTACAAGTTAATGTTTAACCTAACAATTGTAACCAAAATAATACGTCACTGTCACTCTTGGTTGAGACGACAGTAGCATACATTCTAGACGGTGTTGCCGTCTTATGTATACTTAAAGCCATTAAAAACGCAACTGGTACAAGTGTTATTTTTCCTATAAATATCAGCTTGATACACTTTGTATTTCTACTAACAGGCGTCCCTAACGTAGGAGAACGTTTTACCAAAACTTGAGCTCAATTGCACAATTCCGCCAAACATTTTGGTGAAAAATGACAAATTCATCAAATTTTTTGGTAACCATATTAAATCTTGAAATTTTATTCAATTTCAGCGTGCAAGTACTGCGTTGCACTCAAACAAACAAGAAAACGGTTCAAAACACAAAATTCACTTTGCTGGAAGGACTTAAAATTTATGTTTTAAATTTTATTTTTCGCGAAATTTCCCCAAAATTTGAGAAATCACTAAAACTTCAATTAAACTGAATCAAGTAAAAATTGGTATGCGTAAGTTGTAAGGTCATAACCTATGGTTATCATTTATTGTAATATTTACCATCGAAAGTGTCGCATATTCGTTAACTTCCGGTTTTCATGCTGAATCTTTGATGACCATTTAGAAGGTCAAAACTTCAAGACAAAAGAAATCTGTCGCGTGTGCATAGAAAGTAGAGCAATGTTGAAATTTTCCTAAAGTTTGAATCCAAAAGAGCCATTCACAATGAAGATCTGATATCCATATTAATAAGGTGATATTGCAGTTTTTGTGTCGAAGTTTGGGTTGTGTCCCTTAATCAAAAATACAGCCTGGCTAATCTGGACTGCTTTATCTGTACAAAAAGAGTATTGGCTTGATATCGCGACCATAGGTTTATGCTTTTATTTTATTAGAATGATAAAATAGCATTAAAACTCGAGTAAGGTTATACTGTAAAAGTTGCGTTTTTACTGGCGTTAAGTATACTTGTGTTTGATTATGGCCATTTACACTATCGATATAATACTGCACACATTAATTATCACAATTTCACTGGTGCAAGATTGGGCCCCGAGGTTATAAACCTTTTTTCATGCTATACTCAATTGAGCAAGAAATTTATCCTGCTCATAAATGTTAAAACGCCAACAATTGTTGGCGTTTTAACATTTATCAGCATGATAGATACAACATCTGAGAGGCTAAAAGCAAGAAACTACTTTATTTGTAGTTATTTTAGTTTTTATGAGCAGTTGAAATTTCGTGTTCAGTTGATTTGAGCAAGAAAAACGTTTTATAACCTCGGGGCCAGGTCCTTTCATTATAGGTTTATATTCTTTATATTAGTCGTCTGTAGACAAAAACAGGCACTATCACAGCATGATTTAATCATTTTTTAGGGATTACATTAACACAATGAATCACAAATACGAGTATGAACAACAAAATCATTACGTATGATTCTGTCTGAAACATTACATTAACTTGGAATTTCACCAATAAAAGATGAGTATATACATGAAAAGTGATCCACATTTTGGTGCAGTGATGTGAAGATGTGTTCGTTTCACTACCGTGCCTGTAAGGTAGTGATATCATTACTACGAGTAGTTTAATTGCTAAAAGAAATACTTGTATTCTTACGACTGTTTTTAAGAATTGAAATTGGCTTTCATACTTAAGACATTTAAACAGATAATGTATTTCATCTCCAACTATATTGCACTTATTACATAGCATACGTCTGCCTGGCTTCTCTCTCACATATCTACCATGTCCGTGTCCTTAGGTATGACTGAATCTCGGAACATCAAGACATTTCAGTGAAAATAGCATAGTAGATTAATGTTCACTGCCTTGCTAAAACACCTACTTCATACGTCTTCATCATCATACGTATACAATATTCTAGTGCAACTCAACTACGCTGTACAAATGAGAATTATTTTCGTACACACCCGTTTCAGCATAAGAAAGTTCCCAGAAATGCGGAAGGCTCCTTTTCTGTTTAGCCTTCCTTTTGTTGCAATAACGTAACCACACGTCAACGCCAGATTGAGCGTCAGTGAATGGTGTAAGTTGGTGTCCTCAGGTATCTCCAACTTACCCATTTAGCAGACTATTATCTATATTTATCTATACTAAGGCCAAATAAAAAAATACCTGTGTTTAGGGTAACCCGATCCTACCTAAATTTACTGGTGATACCTAGATTATTTTCAGGTTTTCTGGAGAAAATGTAATTTTGTGCATTTTCTGCAAAAAATAATTGAAAAAAAAGTGTACCTACCCTACCTAAAGTTTTCGGACCTGTTACCCGAAACACACTTATTTTTGTTTGGCCTAATCTGGCTGTGTGTGCTTAACCTTTGTATGCTAGAAGTACTTTGACAAACAATAAAGACACTGGTGAAATGTCATGTTATGCAGCATTGTGGCCACGTTATGCAGCATTTTGGCCACGTTATGCAGCATTTTATTTGGGTGTACATATTATATATTGCACGCCCTAATATAATGCTGCATAACGAGGCATTTCATCTTAAGATTAAAAGAAACTTCACGGACTGACGTGCATCTTTTATTTTGAAATTCTAATGTGTGACCCTTTGATAATTACAATGAACCATCCCTAGGTTCAGTGAATCAAACCAGATGGAATAAGTCACTAGTATACAAAGGGTTAATGGATCACATCAAAAGAAATCCTGTTTTACTTCTACGAGGGTAACAAAGCCACATATATCATTCCTTCTAATCAAATAAAATAATACAAACAATAACGATATGTCCCTGTTCTAAAATTCGCAGATGTTGTATTTATGCAACTAACAAAAGTTAAAATGCCATCACTGTTGGCATTTTAACATTTATAAGCAGGATACATTTCACGCTCAGCTGATTTGAGCATGAAAAAAAGGTTTTAAATCATCGGACCCTCGGGCCAGTGTCTGTAGCCGAGTCTATACACATAGGCGTGAGCCTTATCTGATCGAAAACTTACAGGACTGTTTTTTATCATTATGGCTCCATTGATTGATAAAGGCCCGTTCATGGATGAGAAGCAACTCGCACACAGCGTGACGTTCGTATACGAGGGCTGTTCAAATATGAATGCAAGTAGCTTCATAACTCTCTTCATATATAAGCTACGACAAAATGGTAAACGTTTCTATAAAGGATTATATGTCACCTTTAAACTGGCACCAGGCCTAAAGAAAAATACAGTATACTTATCGAGCTGTAGCCCTTCGAAAGAGGGTCACGTTAGTATACTACCAAACTCAATGCTTCGAACATATACCAGTGATAAAGATGAGCGTATAATTCTTCGATAAACAGGTGAAATTTCTTGAAATTTTTAAGGAAGTATCCCCATATTCTAATATAATGATTCTGTGAAAGTTGCGAAAATCCGACATACCTTTGTTTAATTTCAACGAATCGTTTTCACTAAAGTCTTCTAATGTTTGCAAATTAATGGTTAACAAAACACCACCTTTCAGTTTTCAGTTAAACTTATCTCTAACAAAATGCCCGAAGCAACATTTAAACTAGTTTTAAATCAAAGACAAAAGTTTGAGCGCCCATACTGTGTTGTTAATTCAAATTATTGATGGATAGTAGGTAATTTTTAAACGCTGAAAAGCATCTTTATTAAGTCAAAACTGCCTTAACTTAAGGGGTTATAGAATTTATACTTATTTTTTTGTCATAACATTGCGGCTTTATTCTAAATTTCAACGTAAACTTTAAGTTTGACCACTATAAGCAATATTTACAATAAAATTGCTCACCTGGTCTTGAGAACTAGACAGATTGAACATGTTTTAATTAATGTACACACGTCGTTAAGAATCAGAAAAAATGCTTCAAAAATGATATAAAATGTGATTACTCTGTAAATAGAGGATGGCGCGTTTTGAAAACTCCCTTATGACATATTTAGCATGTTTTCAGCAAAACGCAGAGAAAACGAAACAGCGATGTTTATTATTACACCACAAGTAGATAACTCAAAATGACGTTTATCATATAATTAATGACGTCACAAACGTGCCTGTTTACTCGCGATTGAAACAGAGTTATATAAATTTTTACCCGCAGGCAACTTCAGGATTGTTACTTAAACTTGCGTCTAAAATTTGGTGCCATTTTGTCTAAAACTTACAAAGATATGACACTATATCCGCACATGTACCAAAACGTGCTTTGCAAATTGCTTCAGAAAAACTTCAGTATACAGGAATGGCCTTTATATAAGGGTCTGTAACTCGAGAAATATAGTGAGTGTTTCTTTATGTTTGATGCCATTTTAAAGGCGACAAATAGTTCTTTTCAGAAAGGTATGCCATTTTGTCGTAGCATGTATGTGAAGACAGTTATGAAGCTACTTGCATTCATATTTGAACAGCCCTCGTATTGATGCCAGGTTCGTATCAAGAATAATAAAGCACAACGAGACCACTGAATCCTGTGGTACACAGAACCATCGGACCTCCCCAGCCCCTTGAAATTTTGACAACTATACTGAGGAGAAAAAGTTTAGCAATATACTTTGTGGATTCACAGTTTAGAAGAAATATAATTTTCAATTTCATAATATCAAATACGAGGGTCATTTTTTATGTTCGTAGAATCGGGCTGTATCTCTACAAATATAGAATTTACGGTACCATAAGTATATATATTTTGAAAGGTCTAGCTTTTGTCTATCAACTGATGTAAATTTTACATCATTAGCGCTTAGTTCGGTCAAGATATATAGCTTTGAATATGCATATAAAAAGACACTGGTCGAAATCCATGCCATTTTAACCACGCAGCAAGCAGGAAATTAGACGCTGTTAAGTTCTATTCGCTATGGTGATATAAGCAATTTTCAAGCAGATCTTTCTTTTGCACCATCAAAATAAATTATTTAAACGCTAATCGTAGACAAGTGCAGCAAAACTATAAGCATGTTGTTTGCTCTTCTATAACAATTTTAAAACACTCATCAATATACCAAAATAATCACAGTCAAGTGCTAGTTATTATATCTGTTAAAATTACGATTATGAACAAATTTTAAAATTTCTTCTGGTTTTTCATAGCACATGATACACTCAATCATTCGTCAGCAGTTATATTGATGTATCGATTTAAGTGTATAACTGGCAACTTCCGGTACTGGCATACCCCCATGTTATAAAAAGTGGGTGGGGTAAATCAACCCCGCGTAAAAACACAATAACAATCGGATCTGCATAATTATCTTATTGCAGTAATTTCAACACATGTATAGAGGCACAAAAACAGTTTTGATGTATTTTCTAAATACAGTAACGCTCCATGACGTCATTTGTGTACAAAATAAGGGTTTTTAGCACCCCCTAGGCTATTTATTTTGCTGTTAATTTCTGATAAGCATTAACTTTGTTTTGGGATGAAAGTTACCATAACACTTCCATCTACCATATAAACAAGAAAAATTATAATACTACTTTACAGCTAACATATTAAGCCACATTCAAAAGCCGGTATCCAACTTTCACTTGTGTCATCTTTTTACAATAAAAGTTTATCTGCCTACTGTTCAATTTGCTGAGGTTCCAAACAAATCTTCCATATCTAATAATTGCTGCGTATATTCTATAATGTTTATATAATATTGTAGCACGTGGTGTCCTTGATCTGCAGCCAAATTTTCAGAAGCTGTGTATGGCTATGGACACATTTTCCTGCAATTGTTACTAACGTTCTGTCAGAGACTAAGTCCATAAATGTCATATTTCTACCATATTTCCAGTGTGCGATATATAGGTATGTCTTTGCCTCTTATAAGACATTAAAGTAACGCATTTCGAAATAGTTTTAGGTTGCATGTATAGATAAAAGCTCAATCTTTCCAAATATATGCCTGATGTATGCATTTACTTTCGCCGTTTTCATTAAATCTACCTCTCTACGAACATAAAAAACGTCCCTCGTATATATGTTGACAAACGTTTTCGAGTACGCGATGACATTAATCGATTGACATGTCACATAATGTAAAGGCCAAGTTTAAGTCCCCTTGCTAAAACAATTTATCTGGCAATAGCGCGAATAGTTATCTGCTAAAAGTTTCATTTTTTGAATGTTTGGATCTAAAAGCAAAAAAGTGAAAAAAACGGTTTAAAACTGAATGTCACCCTTTTTGTTTAGTTTTTAGTTGAAAATCGTATTATTTTCTAATCATTTCAATTAAATAGCGTTTGAAATTAAAATGCTCAGTAGATCAAATACTCGCTATGAAATCGGAATTGTTTCTTTTGACCTCTTGTGGGTATCCATTAGATTATTTTCAAACAACTAATAAAAAAGTATAATGCTAAAAAGATCGCCTGTGGGAAAACCCATTATAACTAATTGCTTAACTTTTTCCCTCAGTATATATTAAACTAAAAAAACACAGCAATGTCACATGGTATAGCATTACTTTATCACAGATAATGGAAAGTATCCTCAGAGTGACTTATATTTCTTTTTCGATCGTTTGTCTTTCTTCGGCTCGTCGATGTTCTCGTTGGATTGTTTCTCAGATTCTTTTGTTGATGAACTACCCAGTGTGGACACATTGCCAAACTGAAAAGACAAATGAGCAATAAACTCCCCAGTATAAACAGATAGTTAAATCTATAAATTGCATTATAAACTTTCAAGTGTAGACATATAGTCAAACTGAATGTTAACTCCTCACAGAGGCGGATTCAGGACTTCTGGAAAAGGAGTTCATGGAGGTTCGCTTTGCTGATTTTCTCTCATTTTACTTAAATATTCCATGAAAATGAAATAATATGGCCTCACTCTGAGACCAACTTATTTCATTTTCATAGGATATTTAAAGACGGGGACAGGGAGGGGGTTCGAGTATATATCCCCATTTCAGTATCATTGTGGACAGATGTTATCATGGAAAAGTAATTAAGCAGTAACTCACCAATGCTTCACAATGGGTATGCGACGATGGCAAACGCAGTGATATCTAAAAGGAAAATCGTTAGCAATCGCCCCTGTAACATGTATGTTGTTTATCTATTCCATATTTTGTTTACTTAGTTTCTGCTGACCCAGATATTGGAGACATTGATGGTAAATAAGTTGTTGTAAACAAGGTATTTATTTGGTTATAAGATTTTTCTAGAAGGATGACCAATCATCTAGATGGTTCTTGAACCTTGGAGAAAAGACCAGAACCTACTAGAATTTTCTTTTCCATGCAAATAGAAACTTTGAGTAGGTTCTAGAATTCAGTAGAAGTTTGTGGAATTTTCCAAAATAAATAAATATAGCATATGATATAATAGTCTTTCTTGACCGTTCTAGAACTTTCTCAAAGGGTATATATAAGAGTAAATTTTTCATAAGGGATCTTTGAAATAATTTCACCATTTAAAGTCTAAACCTTTTGTACTGGAATTCTATAGTGGAATACTGTGTTTAATTATTCATTCTGGATTACTTTGGATTATTCAGTTTTGGATTCAGACTTTGTGTTCATTTGGATTTATCTTCAAAATCTGGGGATCAGAAACTGCTGAAAGACTTGTGTTGATAAATATTCTGAGGGACAGTTTGGACATAAAAGGTATTGTAATTTAGACTTTCTTTGATTGTATAACTATTTTCCATTGCTTATTGAAAATGATAATTTTTGTTTTTAATATATTTTGTTAAATTTTAAAAGTGCTTTTTGCTGACTTTCCAAATAGCTAAATTTTGGTTTCCTGAATCTGTTTCTAGTTACGCCTGGCACGTAACAAAAATTGGGGGCTCGTCCGGGATTGAAATTATTTTTGCACCAAATAAGTTTGAAATTTTAAAGAAATTTTACTGTTTGCTGTTTTACTAGCTGGAGCCAGCAGAAAGCAAATATGTCATTCAAACTTAGTGATTTTACTGCGTCACCTTTTCAGGAGCTGTTAGACTTGGCAAAAAAGTCTGATCTTTTGGACATTGCTGACCATTATGGCCTACCCAATATCAAAAAGACCATGTTAAAACATGAAATTAAGAATATTCTGATTCAGTTCTTTGTAGATGAGGAAATATTTGATTCCTCAGCCACATCTCGGATTCTGGTTACCCAGACTGATTTGCAGCTGAGAGAATTAGAAATTAAAAGGCAAGTTGAGATGGAAAAGTTAAGGTTAGAACATGAGGACAGAATAAGAATGGAAACAATGGAACGAGAAGATAGGTTATTAAGACAAAAAATAGAAATGGAAGAACGGGAGAGGGAAAAACAAAGAGAAAGAGAAAGAGAAAGATTAGAACATGAGAAATTAAAGCTTGAAGCTGAAGAACGCATTGAAATTGAAAAAGAAAAATTACAATTTGAGTTAAAAATGAAAGAACTTGAGTTAGAAGGAAAATCTAAATCAAAACCTTTGCCTTTAGACTCTGGCAAATCTTTTGATGTGACAAAACACATCCGACTAGTTCCTCCATTTCAAGAAAAAGAAGTTGATAAATATTTTTTACATTTTGAGAAGGTAGCAGAAAACCTGAAATGGCCAAGAGAGCACTGGACCTTACTTTTGCAGAGCGTTGTAATAGGCAAAGCTCGAGAAATTTACACTCAGCTTTCACTAGAACAAAGCTCAGATTATGACAAAGTAAAAGAACTTATTCTTAAGGCTTATGAGTTGGTGCCTGAAGCTTACAGGCAGAAATTTGGAGATTGTAGGAAAGAACCTAACCAGACTCATGTGGAATTTGCTAGAACAAAAGAACAATTATTTGATAGGTGGTGCTCTTCAAAGAAAGTAGGTTCTGATCATGAAAAACTAAGACAGCTCATGCTTGTTGAAGAATTCAAATGGTGTATAAATTCTGACGTCAGGGCTTTCTTAAATGAAAAAGAAGTTGAAAATTTGGATGTGGCAGCTAGACTAGCTGATGATTATTCTTTGACTCATAAAACTTCTTTTGTTAACAAGCCATTTCCTAGGAAACCATTCAACCCTCAATTAAAATTTACACCTCAATCAAGACCATTTATCCCTCAGTCAAAACCATATTCCCCTCAGTCAGGTCCAAAATCCAACCCAAGTAATCCATCCGATAATTCTAGTCATTCATTTACTCCAAAGCCTAGATTTTCTGGTGAAAACAAAGGTCAAAGTCCTTTATCCCAGCCAATTTGCAATTATTGTAAACAATCAGGCCATATCATTTCTGAATGTATAGCTTTGAAAAGAAAGAGAGAAAAAGAAAGACATGAGAGTCCTAAACCCACAGGTCTCACCTCTTTAAGGCTAAAACCACAGTCTTCTATTCAGGATGAGAATCCTATTTTGGCCAAAACATCTGAGACTGATGCCGTTATGGAGATTTATGAACCATTCTTATCAGATGGTTCCGTGTCACTATATAGTGACTTTGCCCAGTCTACCCCTATTAAAATCTTACGAGATACTGGTGCTTCTCAATCCCTTATCTTGGCAGATACCCTGCCTTTTTCTGAGAAGACTTCTTCTGGGACAAGTGTCCTTATCCAGGGTGTAGAATGTGGATTTATTAATGTACCGCTCCATAACATTTATTTGTCCTCAGACTTAGTTACTGGTCTCGTGGCTGTAGGTATTAGACCTTCTTTACCTTTTAAAGGTGTTCACTTGCTGTTAGGCAACGATTTGGCTGGAGATAAGGTTGTGGTAGACCCACTTTTGACCAGCACACCTTGTGTTGATCAACCGCCTGATCCTATTGAGCAGGAAATTCCTGACCTTTACCCTTCTTGTGCTGTCACTAGGGCAATGGCAAAGAAAGCCAAACAGAATAATGGGATGCAAGATATTAGTTTAGCTGACACTTTGATAGGTCAGTCCTTTAATGATGAGATTTCAAATTCTCTTTCTCCCAGCCAGTCTGACATTCAGACTGACTTTGAAATTCCAAGGTCAAACACTGACCTTTCACCTTCAGTTTCAAATGACCAAGGTCATGACCAGCTGTCAAGGTCACAGCTTTGGAAGGAACAACATAGTGATCCTGAGATATCACCTTTATTTGAAAGAGTTTTAGATGAAAATGAAATGTCACAAGTCCCTGTTTGTAAAAAATGACAATTTGATGAGAAAATGGCGTCCTCCTGATGCCTCAGCTGATGATGAGTGGACTGTTAACCACCAGATTGTGGTTCCTAGGGCTTATCGTCCTGAAATTTTGAATTTGGCTCATGAAACTCCCATGTCCGGCCATTTAGGTGTAAATAAGACCTATCACAAGATTCTTAATCATTTCTTTTGGCCAGGATTAAAATCTGATGTTTCTCAGCACTGCAAATCCTGCCACACTTGTCAAATGGTAGGAAAACCTAATCAGACCATTCCAAAAGCTTGTTTACAGCCCATTCCTGCCTTTGATGAGCCTTTTAGCAGAATCATTATTGACTGTGTAGGTCCCTTACCCAAAACAAAATCAGGTTGTCAATATCTTTTGACTATTATGTGTGCTTCAACACGCTTCCCTGAAGCCATTCCACTCAGAAATATCAAGACTAAGACAATTGTTAAGGCACTTGTGAAGTTTTTCACTTTTGTGGGACTTCCAAGGTCTGTACAATCTGATCAAGGTTCAAATTTTATGTCAGGAATTTTTCAGCAAGTCATGCATGAACTTGGAATCAAACAATACAAGTCATCGGCTTATCATCCTGAAAGTCAGGGTGCCTTAGAAAGATTTCATCAAACTTTGAAAAACATGATCAGATCTTACTGCTTTGACACAGAAAAGATTGGGATGAAGGTATACATTTGCTTTTATTTGCTGTAAGAGAATCTGTACAGGAGTCTCTTGGGTTCAGTCCATTTGAACTCGTATTTGGACATACTGTGCGCGGACCCTTGAAACTTCTGAAAGAAAAATTTCTCTCAGATGATTACAGCTCTTTGAACTTACTTCAGTATGTGTCTGATTTCAAAAGTAGACTATCAAAAGCCTGTGAAGCTGCTCGGTCCAATCTCAAATCAGCTCAAAGCAAAATGAAATTGCGTTATGATGAAAATGCTCAGGATAGAAATTTTGAACCTGGAGATAAGGTACTTGCTCTTTTGCCCATTCCTGGTAAGCCATTGCAAGCAAGATATTATGGTCCTTATACTGTTGACAAAAAGTTAAGTGATGTTAATTATATTGTCAACACTCCTGGGAGGCGCAAACAAAAACAGTTATGTCATATCAACATGCTTAAAAAGTACATTGATAGGGATAGTTCTGTTATTTCATCAGTGAATTTAGTTAAAACTGTCCCTCTTGAACAAAATGAAATGGACTCTGAAGATATGAACTTTGTGAAATCTGATCCTGCGTCGTCAAAACTCAAGAACTCTGATATCTTAAAGGATCTTGACCAGAAATTGTCTCATCTTAGTTCAGACAAGAGACTTGAACTGAAGCAGTTGATTCTTGAATATGAACACTTATTTCCAGATATTCCATCAAAAACTGACAAAATTTATCATGATGTTGAACTTATTGATGGTTCAAAACCTGTGAAACAACATCCATACAGAATGAACCCTGTAAAACAACAAATTCTCAGAGATGAAGTTCAATATTTGCTGGATAATGACTTTATAGAACCCAGTCAAAGTGAATGGAGTTCTCCTTGTATTCTTGTTCCAAAACCTGATGGGACATATCGCATGTGTACAGACTATTGTAAAGTAAATTCTGTCACCAAAACAGACACTTTTCCCATCCCACGAATCGATGACTGCATCGATAACATTGGACAAGCCAAATATGTTACAAAATTCGAACTGCTTAAAGGATTTTGGCAAATACCTCTGACAGACAGAGCAAAGGAGATCTCAGCATTTGTTACTCCAGACGGATTGTATCAGTATAAAGTTATGCCATTTGGAATAAAGAACTCTCCAGCAACATTTCAACGCTTGGTTAACAGCTTGATATTTAACCTGGTTGGCTGTAAAGCCTATATCGACGACGCTATCATCTTCAGCGAAGAATGGGAACGACACTAACAAACTATCAGAGATTTCTTCGACAGACTTAGTGAAGCTAAACTAACAGTTAACTTAACAAAGAGTGAATTTTGCCATGCAAATTTGACATTTTTAGGTCATCTGGTGGGACAAGGTCTGGTAAAACCTGTAGAGGCTAAAGTTGAGGCTATCTCAGATTTTCCCGTACCTTCTGGCAAAAGACAACTGATGCCCTTTCTCGGTATGGCTGGATATTACAGGAAATTCTGTAATAACTTCTCTGTCATAGCAGAGCCTTTGACAAACTTACTTAGCAAAAGGGTCAAGTTTATTTGGACTGATAATGGTCAGAAGTCTTTTGAAAAACTTAAAGCAATACTTAAAAGTGCTCCAGTTCTCTTAGCACCAAGATTTGACAAAGAATTTAAGTTGGCCGTAGATGCCAGTGATGTTGGTGCGGGCAGTGTATTGTTACAAGAAGATGACAATGGTGTTGATCATCCTGTTTGTTACTATTCTAAAAAGTTTAACATACATCAGAGAAATTACTCTACCATAGAGAAAGAATGCTTATCTCTCATCCTTGCACTTCAGCACTTCGAAGTTTACCTAGCCTCTTCAGTTGCACCAATTGTCATTTTCACTGATCACAATCCACTGACTTTCATTCATAAAATGAAAAACAAGAATCAGCGTTTACTCAGATGGAGTATCATTTTGCAAGAGCACAATCTAGATATCAGACATATTAAGGGAAAAGATAATATCATTCCAGATGCACTCTCTAGGGCTTAGATGCCTCAGCATTATTGATATTAAGCTTTGTGCTATTGCTCTTTATTGATCTGATGTGATTTTACATTATTGTTTGTCATATAATTGTTCATTATTGCAAAAGAAAGCTTTACTTCATAAAACTTTCTTTTCTTTGAGGAGGGGAAGTGTAACATGTATGTTGTTTATCTATTTCATATTTTGTTTACTTAGTTTCTGCTGACCCAGATATTGGAGACATTGATGGTAAATAAGTTGTTGTAAACAAGGTATTTATTTGGTTATAAGATTTTTCTAGAAGGATGACCAATCATCTAGATGGTTCTTGAACCTTGGAGAAAAGACCAGAACTTACTAGAATTTTCTTTTCCATGCAAATAGAAACTTTGAGTAGGTTCTAGAATTCAGTAGAAATTTGTGGAATTTTCCAGAATAAATAAATATAGCATATGATATAATAGTCTTTCTTGACCGTTCTAGAACTTTCTTAAAGGGTATATATAAGAGTAAATTTTTCATAAGGGATCTTTGAAATAATTTCACCATTTAAAAGTCTAAACCTTTTGTACTGGAATTCTATAGTGGAATACTGTGTTTAATTATTCATTCTGGATTACTTTGGATTATTCAGTTTTGGATTCAGACTTTGTGTTCATTTGGATTTATCTTCAAAATCTGGGGATCAGAAACCGCTGAAAGACTTGTGTTGATAAATATTCTGAGGGACAGTTTGGACATAAAAGGTATTGTAATTTAGACTTTCTTTGATTGTATAACTATTTTCCATTGCTTATTGTAAATGATAATTTTTGTTTTTAATAAATTTTGTTAAATTTTAAAAGTGCTTTTTGCTGACTTTCCAAATAGCTAAATTTTGGTTTCCTGAATCTGTTTCTAGTTACGCCTGGCACGTAAGACCCCAAAACAACGTTTGTTTCGTCAAAACGATGATCGTTGAAAGCCAAAAAAATGTATATTTTGCGACCTAAAACGTTGTCTTTGAGGACCTCAAACGCAGTTTTGTTTTAAAAAAAATGTGCTCATGATCGCCGCCTACCTGATGTGAGCCTGTTTATTTCAACGTTGTATCCATGCAGTGACGTCAGATCCATCGCTACTCGAACATCGGATTGAGGTATCATCACCGGTTACCCAGGCGTGACACATTCCGTTACACTGTGTTCATCACACAAATGCAGTGTAACGGAATGGGTCACGCCTGGGTTACCGAGGATGAGGGTATATAGACACGGACAAAATAGTTCTAATGTTAGTTGATGTTTAAAGGATATGGCAAAGAGCTTAACTATTTGAGAAAGATATTATTAAAAGCCAACGCCATTTTAAAAAGAACTATTTCTACTTATAGGTCAGTACATTTAGCCGAAAATGAACCTTGACCCATAACTAATTCCTTGAGAAATGTTATCAGCAGTTTTAGTATCAGGAGTGTCCTGTTTCATAGAAAAAAGTCCTAAAAGAATTTGGGGAAATGGTAATTTTGGGGGTGAAAAAATACGAAAAAAGAAGAAAAATCGCTGAAAACAGGCAATTAATATCATAATACTGGTACTCTGGGATCTAATTGGACCTACCTTGCTACCCCGAGACAAATTTCCATGCGTGTCAAATTATTCATTGGGACCCCAGGTATGCCTCAAAAATTTGTCCCTAGGAAAAAAAAGTATTCTGGCTATGTTTAGATGCATGGTTTTCATGGTAACCCGTAATGCTATTCTCCTGAAGGGGGTGTACCTACAAAAACAACCATATATCAGCTGCTTCTCAGTCCAGACTACTAGCCTTGGTACCAAATTAAAGCTAAGATAAATGCCTTTTATTACATGGTCATTATGCAAATTTTCTTATTTGAATATTCATAAATATTAATGAGGACTTTAAAATGTGGGAAATCGTAAAAAAAGACCCGTAGAATAACTGATTTTTGCCCAAAAGCACCACTGGTGTACATTGTATGTTGTATTATCATAAGTGATACAATTGACAAGTTCTTTCATCCGGTGGTCGAAGATGTAAATTATCTCATTTGCATATTCATGAATATGTATGAAAACTTGAAAAATGACAGGAAAATCATTGGAAAGAAAAAAGTAAGCAACTACTAGAAACTTGGACCATGTGCCTAACACCCTTATGACAATTTCTTATGGATGCCAATTGTTAATTTGGACCACCAAAATGCAAAATTATTGTCCTCAAAATTAAGCCCATTTGGGTAATGTGAAATTGAATGGTTCCATGACAACCTATAAAATAATTCTAGAGAATGGAACGTACCTACAGAAATACTCATATCTCAGCAGAAACTCATCCAAGAATACTAAACTTGGCATCACACTAATTCTTAGTCATAGATTTTTTTCTGGACTGTCCGGTATGCAAATGATCCCATTTGTATATTTATGAATATTTATAAATAAATGGCCAGAAAGGGAGAATCCCAATATAATATTAAACACGAGGGCAGGATTGGAATTCTTTGGAACACCTGAATCGTAGCACTGGGGGCACTTTTGTTAAGCATAGATGAATGACTTTGAGTAATATAATGAACATATATAGATCTATTTGTAGCGTTGGTGACTATTTGTTCAGCAAATTAGAACTGGTTGGGTAGTTTTGGTAGACCTTTTGAGGAATGTCATTAAAAATTGTATGAAATTATTTCCAATTTGGACCAGTAGTTCAGGAGGAGATGCTGTTTAAAATATTTCTTATCTTGAGCTCTGGTGACCATCATGGTTGACAGAGCGGATTCCTAAAGGCATTTTAAGAAGTATAAGAATTACAGCAGCTGAGGTATGTGTTATTTGTGAGTACAACGCTATAAAGGTTTCAACATTTTTGCTCTCATTTCTAATATTTTTATTAATATTGGTGATTTTGCAATTCAGATATGTCTAATAAAAAAAACATATGATTTAGGCTCTAGCCTTATTTTGGTACCATGTTTTCTTCTCTATGGCAATCAGCAGCGGAGATATTAGTAATTTATTTTTTCTGTGATTTTTCTATGATTTCTAATGTTCTCTTTAATAAGCATGAATAGCAAAATTAAATTACTCTGACGTTGAACCAATGGATGAAAGGAATGTGTCTTAGCATCAATTCAGAACTAAGTTGGGTAAATCAGGGCAACTAGCGGCTGTGATATGAGTACCTTTGTAGGGATACCCTCTTAATTTTCTGTTATTTTACTACAATATCTAATGATTTTATTAATAGTCATGGATATTTTAAGTTAATTATTTGCACGTTGAACCACTGGGTAAAAGGATTGTATCTTTGTATCAATTTGGTACCATGTTTGGTAATCTAAGAAAATTAGTAGCTGAGATATAATAAATTTTGTATCATTAAAAATATATGGTTTATTTGTTTGTTTGTTTTGCTGTTGTTGTTGTTGTCTTTTCATTGAAATAAACCGCCAGCTGACGATTAAATTATAATATCAAACACACGTTGTACTGCCTATTTTTTTTTTAAATTGAATACAAAAATATAAATACATGTATAAAGTCTGCTAAACATAATTACCTATGGAATTCAAGTTAGAGTAAAAGTTAAGTCACTGCAGTAACATACATGTATTTTAAAATCTACCTGCATATAATGGGCCCCAGGGGTTTGGGGGATCTGGAGAGAAGGGCTATTTATTTTCAGGGGGCGGGGGACCACTGGTAATTATCTTCAGGGATCTGGGGAGCAAGCTCATAGTTTTGTTGATTTAGGATGCCCTGCCAAAAAGTAAAACTAAATTTAAAAAATCTCACCTTAAAGGAAAAGCCTCCATTTCGTTTGATTTAAAAAAAATCTTTGGCTTCTGGGAGGCCCCCATGTCAAACATGAATGTATTGGTTTCGCACTAACTTGCGCACCCACATTGATATTTGTAAAAATGTGGAAATACTTCTTTTTGTTGATTTATTATCCTCAAAAGGTCACATGTTTTACATAGGCTTATATAGGGAAACATGAAAACAATCTTCCCTGAAATCACAAGGCCTAGAGCCTTGGTATTAAGTAGCATCACCTTGTAGACCTCTACCAAGTTTTGTTCAATTAATGCCCCTTGGGCCAAAATGGCCCCACCCCGGGGGTATTTTTTTCATTGGCTTATATACGGTAAACATGGAATAATTTTCTTGTCTTAAACCACAAGGCATAGAGCCTGGATAATTAGTATGTAGCATCACCTAGTAAATCTCTACAAAGTGTGTTAAAATTATGCCCGTGGGGCCAAAAATAGCCCCGCCAAGGGGTCACATGTTTTACATAGACTTATATAGGAAAAAGAAGAAACAATATTCTTGTTTGAAACCACAATTCCTAGTACCTTGATATTTATTATGTGGCATCACCTATTGGACCTCTACCTATGCCCCTGGTGCTTAAAATGGCCCTACCACGGGGGTCACATGTTTTACATAGACTTATATAGGGAAAGCATGAAAAAATCTTTTGTCTGAAACCACAAGGCCTAGAGCCTTGATATTTAGTATGTAGCATCACCTAGTGAACCTCTACCAAGTTTGTTCAAAGTATGCCCCTGGGGCCAAAATACGCGAAATAAAAATTGTACATATCATGTAAAATTACACAGTGTGTAAATCAGGGTTTTCCAATCACAAGGGACTGTTCTTTAAGGAAATAATTAGGTCCCTGTGGGAGCAAATTCTTTCCTTCAAGAGAAGTCCCTTTTATGAAAAGAGACACAACTGATGAGAATCACTGTTCGTTTCAGTAGTCTCCTTTTAATGTGCGTAACTATGTCAGCGTTCTGGTTACGCCAATAATGTCTTTAAATTAAGGGATAACTGTATTCAAAAGGTTCGCTTGTGGAGGTATAGTCGAAACTTTTTGACGTTATCCAATCAGACAGCGCGTTACAAAAGCAAGCGCATTAGAATACATGGTTATTTCAGTCATAGTGACATACCTCGTTGATGGGTCGAAGAAGACCAATGGCAATTGAACTGGACTCATCCATCTCCGTACAGTCTTTTGTAGGATGTGTAATAATCGAAGAGCTCTGCGGGATAGAAAACATGTCAATTACTATAGCATTTTCTTAATTAACTACTCAATATATAACACTTATACAAGGAAATGCGTCGGTATCATACTGGTGACGTTTCTACTTTCATACAGTCTATATTTGATTTTACCTCGGACCTATAAAGCTTACCCCGGACCTATACGGTTTACCTTGGATAGTATGTATTTTACCTTGAACAATACGTATTTCACCTTGGGCAATATGGATTTCACCGTGGACAATATGGATTTCACCTTGGACGATATGAATAACACCTTGGACAATACGGATTTCACCTAGATCTATTTCATATATTTAATATTGAATGACTGAAATATTAATTAAGCCTTGCTTGGGGGTTTAACAACTGCAGCGAACTAAGAAGTTTGTGTCAGTTGAAAGTTAATTGATAAAATGCCATTAATCAAGTGATTTCGTATTGACTCAGTTACATGTCTTTGGTCAGCTGTAATGGTCAGAGGCCTTGTAACTGTAACTGAGTCAATACCAATTCACTTGATTAATAACTTAATAATATTACAATGCAAATGATCAGGCATACATATCGCTACATTAGACATGCTTCGACATTAGTGTGCGAAATTTAAAAAAAAAAAAAATATGTTTTCTTGTTTCCCAACCAAAACATATGCTGTGTGTAGTAAACAGAACTGTCTCCATGAGACGGTTCTAATGAGCACCCAAACCAAAATATTAAAAAGAAACCAATTTTACACTCAATATTTGTCTTGACCTATTGACATACATATACTTTGGTAGTAGGCATATCCCCGTTGTCTCATTTTGTTAGATTTCCGGGTTTTTGGCTTTGTTTTTGTTTTTATCCTATTATTTTTTTTCTTTTATTGTGAGATTCGCCTGAATCCCTCTATATAATTTAAATGCGCAATTGTGGCATGTTATATGTAAACTGAAGTTTCATTTTCCTTATATGGCATCGATGAACTCTCTCGCAGTGGCGTGACTATATCTATAAAGAATGGCTTCTGAATGAGTTAGCTGTAATTTGTTACAAAATAGTTTTATGTTTAAAAGTATAAAAAAATAAATAGGCAATTCAAGTATTTGACCAGGAAGGTGCCGAAAAAATAACAATAGATTAAGCGCTTCCTGATCCCAAAATACAATATCTCCAGTGGGATGTGTCATCCATTGTCCTTAAACATTTGTAAAAGTACACCCGATCCCCCCAAAATCATATGCTGACCCCCCAGCTCCCTAGAATAATTGCCAACTGTTTTCCCTTGCTCCATGAACATATTAAAACAAGAGGGTCCAGGGGCCTTGTATCGCTCACCTGAATCCATGTCAGGAGGAAAGGATGTTTACCACAAAATATATATCCCTTTCTCCAACACTTAAGTCCATCTTGGGTATCGCTCAGATCAAACCAAAGCCTATCACGTCACTAAATTCAAACAAAATATCCATATCTGCACAATTTCAATGTCTGAAATTTTACCCAACCCGAAATACCAGGGGTGTGGATAAGCTCAAACATTTTAATTGCATAATGTGATGTGCAACATAAACTTTTTCAGAAAAATGTTTTGACCTTTTGATCCAATACAGGGGTCGAGGGTGTTTAAAAGGGCAGAAAATTTACTTCAATGGTGTTCTATGCTTCATTCCAATTTATTTGATATGCAACATGGCTACTTTCAGAAAAGAAAACAAATTAACCTTTTGACCCCACCCCAGGGGTCAAGGGTACGTGTATCAGCAAACTATTTGCTAACATGTTAGTGTATGCTTCATTCCCTTTAATTTGATATGCAACATGACCATATTCTGAAAAGTTGATTTTATATAAGCCTATGTGACCCTGTGGCAGACCCATTTTGGCCCTGGGGGCATAATTTGAACAAGCTTGGTAGAGGTCTACTAGGTGATGCTACATATCAACTATCCAGACTCTATGCCTTTTAGTTTCAGACAAGATTTTTTTTCATGCTTTTCCTATATAAGCCTATGTTAAACATGTGACCTTTGGGTGGGCCATATTCACAGTCGTATCCGTGATATCGTGTAGACTTTTTTGGCTGCAGTATAGATTTTCAAAGATGGCGGACGTGAGAGACAGCAAATCGTGAGTACACTTTCACTTACAAAATACGGCCTGTTTATTTACACCCAGTGGCCAGTCATAGACGCTAACATGCTAAGAAAAAACTGGATTTTATTATTTTCCTATTCTCTTTGCGCAGTTTGATCTGTTAAGCAAGAATTTGACAGAGAGAAATGAGTGACTTGCAGAAAGTTGAAACGAAGTGGAGACCAAAGCGGTTTTCTTGTTATTTTGTCTTTTTAACAGCAAATTTTGCGATTCTTTTACTATATACCATAAGTACAGACCTTGAGACTCACCCTTTAGTCCTGAAAGCCCAGAGAAACCGTCTTGGATGATGATATGCAAGATACAAAATATCGGCCTTGATATCGTGTAGACCACGGATCTTTTCCCTGGTGTATCGTGTAGACAAAAGCAGTTTTTGTGAATTATGCGACCGTGTAGACACGGGTTATGGATACCGTGTAGACACAGGTTATGGATACTGTGTAGATCCTTAAAACTGGCAAAAATCATCATGAAGCATTTTGTCTGATTAACATGTAAGCAACCCATTGCTTTTAGAAAGCGAATATTGTGAGTCTTAGTGGATTCAAACCCTAATAGACTTGGTTACCTCTCATACTGATCTGAGCCTTCGCTGCACGCATATTCAATTTTAGCTTACACACCTTACCCATAAGCTAAAAATGAACATAAACTAATAGCTGGATTTTGACCAAACTTTAGAGTAACCATTCTACATGTATAGAACGGCTCAATTTCGAAAGAGTACCACAACACATGTTGGTATGAAGAGATAAGAAAACACTATTAAATGAGTTTTAACACACAAGGTAGGTGCCGCCAGATCGTGTGTACACTGGTTTATATCAATACGTCGTTTTGGATCTACAAAAAAAAGTAGTTGACCGTCCAATCCATGTGAATTTTTTGTGATCAAAAACGTTGATTTTGGCAATCAGAAGCGGTAGTTGACATACCAAAGTATTACTTATAATAACGCTATGTGTGCTAGTATCTACTCTGTGATAACCTTTGCAAGAGGTTTGGACAAAATAAGGTCCAACAAAATATTAGCCTTATTTGTCCTAATCTGAATTTAAATCAATTCTTCTTTGATGCTTTACTTGACCTTTCGAGAAAAAGGAATGATTAGAGGATAGCAAATAAAACGATAAGTCATAGATGATTCTACGTACTAAATGATAACATACCATTAGGTGATTCTACATACAAAATATCAAGGTTTTATGCCTTTGTAGTTTTAAACAAAACAATGTTTGTCGTTTCTCCAAATAAAACTGAACATGTAGTTAGAAGTCTAACTCCTAGGGTGCGTTTATTTTGCCAGATTGTCATTATGCTACAACTAAACAATGCAGACTAACCCATTGCACCCTGAGGGAGCCACAGTATATAAATGATAATAATAATTTAAGTAAAGTGACCATACCTAGTAGCGATCCACTTAGTGATTTTGCATACCTAGTACCAAGGCTGTAAGGCGTGATGGTTTCAGACAGGAAGAAACTTTAAAAGTTCTCTTCAAATAAAATGAATAAAAATATGTGACCCCTGGTGTGTACCTGTAGCCCCAGGGTCATAATATTAACAGACCTGATAAATTACCACTACGTGATGCTACATACATGTACCTAATATAAAGATTCTATGCCTAGCAGTTTGAGTCAAGAGATTTTTTTACGTTTTGGCTACATAAACATGTGATCCAAGGACGGGGTCATTTTTGAACCAGGTGACTATTAGTAAACTTGGTAAAGGTCTATGAGATGATAATACATATCAAATATCAAGGCTCTTTGCATGTAGTGGTCCAGATAAACGCCAATGTAACGATTGTTGGGTGCGACCTCTTTGGTCACAGGGTCATAATTTCAATAACTTGGCAGAGGTCCACTGGCAGAAGCTATATACTAAATATCAAAGCTCTACATCTTGAGGTTTCAGATAAAATATGTGTTTATGTTTTCCCTACATAAGCCTATGTACAGCAAATGACTCCTAGATTGGGCCACGTTTTGACCCATATCCATAAATTGAACAAACATTGCAGAGGTACACTTATTTATGCTAGATGCCCAAATATAAGAGCTATCTAAGTTTTTTTTTAAAAAAAATATTCCTTTTAATCCTACGTGACCTAGACAGGAAACTGACTGTAACCATACAAACAACTTATGAAGAGACCATATAATGATCATTTAAGTCAAGTTTGGTCAAAATCCAGCTGATAGTTTATGTTCATTTTGAGCATAGGGCTAGGGTATGTAAGCTAAAAAGGAACTTGCATACAGGGAAGGCTCAGATCAGAGGTAACCGAGTCTATTAGGGTTTGCGTCCGCCAAGTCTGACAAATACAATGAGTAGCTTAAATCAGACAAAATACTTCATGATGATGGTCAGTTTTATGGATCTACACGGTATCCTAAAACTGTGTCTACACTGTCGCATAATTCACAAAAACTGCTTATGTCTACACGATACACCACCAAAAACAGCCATGGTCTACACGATATCAAGGTCGATATTTTGAAACTCGTATATCATCATCCAAGACGGTTTCTCTGGCTTTCAGGACTAGAGGGTGAGTTTCAAGGACCGGGCTTATGGTATATAGTAAAAGAATTGCGGTATTTGCTGTTAAACAGACAAAATGACAAGAAACTCGAATGGGTCTCCACTTCGTTTCAACTTTCTGCAAGTCACTCATTTCTCTTTGTCAAATTCTTGCTTAACAGATCAAACTACGCGAAGAGAATAGGAAAATCATAAAATCCAATTTTTTCTTGGTGTGATAGCGTCTATGGCTGGTCGCTGGATGTAAATAAACAGGCCATATTTTACAAATCAAAGTGTACTCACGATTTGCTCTCTCTCACGTCCGCCATCTTTGAAAATCTATACTGCAGCCAAAAAAGTCTACACGATATCACGTATACGACTGTGATATTTGGCCCCAGGGACATAATTTGAACAAACTTGATAGAGGTCTACTAGGTGATGTTACATACCTAATATCAAGGTTCTATGTCTTGTGGTTTCAGACAACAAATTTTTTTCACATTTTCCCTATATAAGTAAGAAAGAGGGCAATGATCAGGAATCGATACAATCAAGCACCACAACTGATCCAGGATACCAAGCCTACGTAAAACATGTGACCCCCGTGGCAGGGCCATTTTAAGCCCCAGGGACATATTTTGAACACATTTGTTAGAAGTCCACTAGGTGATGCTACATACTGAACGTCTAGGCACTAAGCATTTTGGTTTCAGACATGTTCATGTTTTCTCTATGTAAGCCTATCTAAAACATGTGACCTCCAGGGCAGGGCCTTGTTTTGCCCCAGGGACATAATTTGGAAAAAAACTTGGTAGATGTCTATAATGAGATGCTACATAACAAATATCAAGCCTATAGGCCTTGTTGTTTCAGATGAGAAGATTTTTTCATTTTTTTCTCCATACAAGCCTATGTATAACATGTGACCCACCGGGATGGGGTTTTTTTTGGCCCAGGGGCATAATTTGAACGAATTTGGTAGATGTCTACTAGATGATCCTACATACTTAATATCAAGGCTCTATGCCTTGTAGTTTCAGACAAGAAAAGTTTTCATTTTTTTTCCCTTCATAAGCCTATGTAAAACATTTGACCCCAAGGCGGGCCTATTTTTGTCCAAGGGACATAATTGAACAAACTTGGTAGAGGTCTACTAGGTGATGCTATATACCAAATATCAAGGCTCTATGCCTTGTGGTTTCAGACAAGAAAATTTCATATTTTCCCTATATAAGTCCATGTAAAACAAGTGACCACCGGGATTGGGCCATTTTTGGCCCCATGGGGCATTTTTGTAATAAACTTGGTCGAGGTCTACTAGGTGATGCTACATACCAAATATCTAGGCTCTAGGCCTTCTGGTTTCAGGCAAGAAGAGTTTTAAAGTTTTCCTCTCGAAAATCTATTTTTAGCCTGTGTGACCTGGGTCTGCAACGGACCAAAACCATTTGAACAATTATTAAATTTCTGCCAAGTTTGCTAAAAATCCAGCCAGATGTCTTTTGAAGAAATTGTTGACGACGTATGACTGACGATGGACATCCAACGATCACAATAGCTCACCATTAGTCAATGGCTCAGGTGAGCTAATAACCCTTCTTCTCAGCTGCTCCTTAACCCTTTTTATACTAATGGATTACATGGAATAGTTACATTTTCATCTGGTTTGATACAACAAGCCTCGGGTGGTTCACTATACATATCAAGGGATTACAGCTTAGACGTTACATTTCAGTCCCCGATGATTGAATTACCTTTGGCAACTGACAGTCGGTAAGTGTTACTGTAGTATAGCTCTTCAATTGAAACACAGTTTTTCGTTTTTAAAAGAGCTACGTGCATTTAGGGGCTTTTTTGGCCCCCCTATGAGGCAAAAATATAAAAATTGTTTTTCATCAATTTTGTTCTTTCTGTTTATTAGAACAATAACCAAAGTGTAAAAGTCTCAAATTACTTTGACTTTTACCATTGCTATGGTAACAAAAATGGCCTCCAAAATAGGCTGAAAATCAGAAATTGACCATTTTGGAGCAAAATTGAGAGGTTTGACAGAGAAATTAAAATAGAGCACAAACAGATACCAAAAAATATTGTAACAGAAGATGAGAATTACCACAGCACACAACATATTCAAAGGATGTTTTGGTATTTAGCTGTGGCGATATCTTATTTTGAAAAAATCGTTCTCCAAAAACCTTAAATTTGGTAAAAAATGGCAATTTCTCTGTTTTACGCCTCTTTTGTCGGCCAAATTTGTTACCATAGCAACGGTAAAAATTAAATAAATGCTGAAAATTTACACTTTGGTTATTCTTCTAGTAAACCAATCAAAAGGAATTTAAAGCAATTTTCAGTTTTTGACTCAAGATGGGGCCAAAATAGTCCCTTAATGCACGTAACCCTTTTACATAAAAGATACTTCACACTGAAAGTTTGCATGGGCATAGAAATAGCAAAACCCAAACTAGATATAAATTTTGGTGAAGAATGATATCAATCTTACTGCTCTGATATCTTGTAAAAATGAATAACTTAGTTTTTGTTGGTATGAAAATACCCTTTCAGTACCCATTTTTGTACTGTCAGTGCAGAGATCGCAGTATTTGCTCATTTATAAAACATCCATTAGAGATTTCAAGCAGACGATTATCTTGTTGAAGGCATCAAATGGTATGATAAAATCCAGGCTGCTTATAAAGTTATACGGATAATGTGTTCGTTTTGCATTTACTGCCTACAAAACCCTATCATTTTGTCTGCTTCAATCTGTTTACCAATCTATATGTTTTGTACATGTGTGAGCCTACAATTAGACTGACACAGTCATAATAATAAATAATAAAATCAGAGATTGACGGGCATCTGCCAGTAGCATTTAATTTTATAATTTTTTAAAAGCATTACCGTTACTTTATGTGACAGAAAAATATGCCTGTTGTGCTTACATCAGGCATATGAGAGTGGTGCGATCAATAAGCACACTCATTCGTGGAATAGCTAGACCAAGGGCTTCCAAATAAAATGGTTTTGGCAGTAGTCATAGATACATAGATAGTGATTTCTTTTCGACCTCCATCTTTGTATTACGGTTGAAATGAAAAATAGTCAGCTAGGCTGATAAACAGCCACTCACATTAATATGTAGCTACATTTAAAACCACTGAAGCATTGTTGTAAATTGTTTTATGTTAATATACTTAAGACCAAAAGTAACTTTACACTGTTATTATATATACCTTTTCTGGGTATTGGTGAGTGGTATTTTAAATGTGTTTAATTCATATTAAGGTTCAATCAAATATTCATATGACCTTTTAAATTTGATGTTTTTGCTGTCATAAATGCAACCACAATGCCCTAATGAAAGAAGCAAGGGGGTAAAATAAACTTTTTCAAAACGCATAACTTTTGATGTGTTACTGTAGCTTTGCCATTGGACAATTTTTAATTCTAAAGAACCAGTCTGAAAGACAGGCTATTAAATTGTTGTTTACAGTTCAAATCATCCTGGATCACCCTTCGAGTAACACAAATTAGAGTTGTATTTTTACGTACATACGCCTTTTTGTGAACTTTATAATGCTTTCAATGGAATTTCCCATAAGAAATTGTTTGCCGTTTTTCTTCCAAACCGATGGGATTTTTTTTTATCAGATTACCTCGTCACATACTCAGGGCAGAGGTCCCAACAAATCGCTGATAAAAAATCGAAATGTTATCTGAGATAAAGCTTTTAGCAGGGACTAAAGTTTACTATTGTTTTGATTCAAAGGGAGATAATTTCAAAGTGAACCAACTTTAAGATGCTGCCAAAAACAAACTATACGTCAGAGACAAAATGTCTTGTAGTATTTTTAATGTGCAATCGATGGCCCTTAAAATAGCGTGTTCAAATCTTAGGTTTACTTTGGATTCTGTTAGGAAATCCTGATTTTGTGCTTTTATTGAAAGCACAGATAACTCGAAAGAAGATTAATTAACCTTAGCTGTTTTTCGTGAATTAGGTTAGTGCGGGTACCAGCAACTCATTGCAATATTTAATTTGGTTAAACTCAAAAACAGTAAAGATATTTTCGATAGTTCAAAGTGTTAAGTTACTTTTGGCTTTAAGTATATATACATTGCTTTGTGTTCAACTGATAGTCAGTGATCCGTTTTGCTCAAGGTACTATTTTTATAGAAGGGAATATAAGGCATAAACCATTAAGGATGTTAAAGTTCCATCCTATCAGAGCATTTGTGAAAACATATGCAACTTCAAAAAATATTTTTGATTAGGGTTTTTTTGGTTTAGATATATTTCTCCAATTATTTTTAACATCCGCATTTTCGATTAAATGTTATTGCAGAAAAACAGTAATCATTGCACTCAAAAGGTTTATGCAGCTGGATTTTGTATAGTGGCAAAGGTAATTCAATGGTTATCTGAAGACTTCGTCGACTTGCATAACGCCTGTGCAGTCCGTTTTCTACGGAAGCTTAGCAAGAACATATGAAAATATTATTTTTAAAAATGTCTAATATTTCTATAAAAAACGACAGAAAACATATTCAGTTTATAAAATAAAACGGCATCCGTGTAGACCCATCATCTAAGAATATGGCTTATTTGATTTTAAAGCATGTAGATAAGTGTACTCCGATTTTGAAATTGATTTATAGATGTTTTGCTTCAAATGTCATTAAAACTGCATTTATTGCCCAAGAATGTTCTTGATAATTATTTATATATTGCTTTAAAGCACATCTCGTAAATATTTGCTTGCTTACATGTTTACTTGTTTCGTTGCATATCTTTAAATAAATAAATAAATTTTAAATTGTATGCGTTTAAACACTACATACAGTTAGACAGAAGTTTGGCGCATAATCTAAGACAACTGATCTTATTTGCTATGAAAACAAAAGAAGGTAGATGAAAAGTGAATTCATGAAACCGCGTTAATTTGATACTTAGTAATTTATTCCATGTCAGCTGAATCGTAGTTAAGTATTATGGACAAATTAAAAACAATTAATCATATTACGTCGCGTCTGGTAGTCAAATGACGCCATGCAATTAAATCGATAAACCAATAAAGCTTTACAGATTTTATGACGTCCCAAACAACGCTGCGTACATACCGACAGTATGGTAAATTAATTTCATTTAACAGTTGTAAAATAAAGATGAAAAACTCGTATAACTGCAAAGAAAAGACAATTCAGGAATACCATTGGAGTGTCCAGCAGTTTAGATCAAGATCAGGCCCGACTTTTTCAGGGTTGCCACGCTCAGACAACGTCAGGGGAATTCTTTTTTTCAAGGTCAGGGAATTGTCAGGGAATTTTGAGAGCTGCCAGAGAAATTTGACGAAAAAAGAAAATGCCAGAGAATTTTCAGGGATTAAAAAAAAGTTTCAAGGTCATGATTTTTACTAACTAATAAACTGATGGTAGTGTCCAGGTTATAACATTCAGTTACAAATGTATATATAGAACAAATGTGGTGCAGTCTTTTCTAACCACTTTAAATGTTTGCCATGTGCACAACTATTTATGGAGACTTCAGATCTAATAACTTCAACCAGGATGAAAAAACATCTCCTATTTCAGATTATATTTTCTTAGTCCATTCCAAGCTTAAATTTGAATCGGGTGTATGAATATCTTCAATTTCTCCATTTCAAAGGACATGCATTTAGATTTTTGGCAATTAAACTCCGTTTTCTGAACTACCTTTATAATTTGCGTTATGTGTCACTTTTTAAAGGAAAGAATTTGCAACCTTTGGGAGCAAATTCTTTCTTTTAAGAGAAGTTCCCATTTAGAAAAGGGACGTAATTATAGCGAGTCATTGTTTGATACAGTAGTCTCCCTTTGATGTGCGTAGCTTTTTCAGCGTTCTGGTTACGCCATTGCTTGTCCTCTGCCTAGTACTTGTTTAACCCAGGAAACCCGTCCCAAACTGAATCAAACAAACAAACAAATATATTTTGATGATCCTGATATCAGGCTTTCAATGTGTGCATTCCTACTTTTCCCTCATATTATTATTGTATCCCTAATTATCACGGGGGTAATACCAATTTCGCTATTTTTGCTGGCGACCGGGGCGGTACTGCGTAAAGCTGCTATCGACCGAGGAGTACGGCTTTCAACCGGTCGGTACGGCTGTCGACAGATAAACAAACCATCAAATTCGACGGTTAGTGTGCTAATTTAGTGTGTGTTCCTACATTTTGGTGTTTAAACTGTTTCTTGGATAGCTTGCTATTGTTTTAAATGATTTGCAGGCCTGGCTATTAGCCTGTTTTAACGCTGGGCGTACTTCAACGGATATTCACCAAAAACTAAATAAAATCAGTATTCCCAAGAAAATTTGCAAATCGAGGCGATATGATGCAGATATATCATAAACTTACATGATTACCTTTAATCTGTGAATGTGCATGTTGTTATATGCCTCTGTGGTATTTTTATATTTTTTGTGATACTGCTGTCGACCAACAGTAAATTTGCTGGGTACGGTTTTCGCCGTTTACTGGATACGGATGTCGACGATTTAACGAGAATATCAACAGCTTTCGTTGCTGGAAAATTAACAGTTTAACACTGACAAATCTAACTTTCTACGTCATTTTGTTTGTGGTCATGTTTTAGAACCCTGTCAACAGTTTTAAGTCATACTTGGACCATTTCCAGTCTTCCTGGGTTGAACTAGCACCAAACAGCGGTTATAGTGTCTGGCTCAAGGAAATAGCTCACTGTCTCTGACGACTCTCGAACTATCTACCATTCGATCCCCAGTCCAACGCTGTACCAATCTGAGCCGCCACTGTGATTGGTACGAGCCGTTTGGATTAACATACTGGACTACATACAGCTTGTAAGGAACTATTCATATGCATTATCAGCCATGTGTTTTCTAGTTTTGCAATTATATTGACGAGGAAGAGAGAGATGGTTGCTTTGGTTTAATTGTCTTCCCTATGTCATGTGACTGTGTTCTGCGGCTTTTCCTCGTGTAGCTGTGGGTTAGTCTGCATTATGTGATTGTGGTATTTCCTGACCATGCTCACTTACTTCTGCATGTTAAATGTAAAGCGGAAAACGGCAGTTTTGCATATAAGGACAGCAAATGTTTAGACGTGTGTGCATTTGCACATTCTCATCCGAAATTGCTGGGAGCGCAATGGCTCAGTGGTAATGTGCATGTCTGGTGACTGAAGGGCTGCGGGTTCGAGCCTCACTGGCGTTGTGTCCTTAAGCAAGTCACATTAATCCTTGATTATTAGTGGTTCAACCAAAGAAGACCCGTCGGGACATAACTGAAAAAGTGTTGAATCCAATCAAACAAATTAACAGAAACTTCTGCCAATGTGACCAGTGTTCAGACATTTTGTTAAGACAGCGTAGCATAAAATTATTTTTCTTATTTCTCGATCGAAATGTTTGTTGTGGGTACTCAAAAGAACCGTCTCAATGAGACAGTTATTTAGAGCACCAACGTATGTTTAAACAGGTAGATAATATTTTACTCTCCAAAAATTGTTTATCTAAACCTGCCTGTTCGGGCTGAACATGCAACAATAGAGACGCTGAATGACCCTTTTTTGGTTTGTGCCTGATGTATGCTGCAAAGTAATAAGGTTGCAAAGATCAGGAATCGATACAATCAAGTACCACACCTGACCCAGGATACCAATGGGAAAGTGACAAACTCACAGAAGACACCACAAACGAGAGCCAAGAGGTCAGCCCTTTCCCAGCAGGTGACCACAAAGCACATATAAACAGACGCGCACAAAACATAGCGAACACAAGACAGAACAAAAAACATAAAAGCCTCTATAAACCGTAATATTCTCGCGGTTATCCCATTTCCTGTTGACTTTCTGAGTATATACCGGTGATCACCAAGCAGGCACATAACCTTGACTCAACATTGATTCAATGTATGGGGTTGAATCAATGATGATGCTATGTTGAGTCAGCGATGTGTGCCTGCTAGGCAGATCAGCAAGTGCGGATCCTGGATTTCTTGATAGGGGTTCAAATTTTCATAGAGTGGGGTGGGGGATTTGTTAACTTTACCTGATAGTTTTTCTGAAAAATCTTCATGAAAATGAAATAATTTGAGTTCAAAGCGAACCCCCTGAATCCCCCTGGACCCGCCATTGATCAGACGAGTCTATGTTATGGTAAAGCACGCAGAGGGGGAGGGGGTAGGGCATAGGGGGTCTGATATGTTTTTATGGGGGATAAGGGGACAAATTTTGTGTTTAGGGTGATGGGGTGATTACCTCTGATAGGAAGCATTTTTCAAATACCGATCCTTCAATTCCTTTCAAATACCGATGTGTATTGCGCCTACGCAGGTATGTGTGTGTGTTGAGGAGGGGGGAGTAAAAATTGGGCTTCTTCTTTTCGGGCCATTTTAGGATTTTTGGTGGTATCGCTACAATTTGAACCAGCAGATGCAAGGGTCCTGGTAGAGCATTCTGTTCCACGCTGCCCGAGTTGTACGCCCGTGCTTTTTGGTGTACACGTCAATCCCCCCCCCCCCCGTCGATAAGTACTTTATAATAATACCTTGTGAAACTAACATTTTCTCGTGCCATGGAGATATTCTTAATTCGCTATTGGAATATTTTCATCACAGTGACGTCAGAACAGAGTTTCTTCACTAAGACAGCTACGAACACCATTGAAGTAGATCTATTTTGATAAGTTTTATATGTTTCTATTACATTTTTAGCTCTTTCTCAATGTAATTTTGCACCCTTGATTTGTTTCATGTTGGCCAGTATTCCTACATTTGGTTGACCAACATAGTAGCCAAGTAAGTCACCGAAAATCCAGGGATGTGCACAACTAGTGCTTTAACCTGAAGAGACACAGAACAGAACAGAACCAAAATATAATTAGACGTAAACTATACAGTTTCAAGCCTAGCCTATTATTTTAGCAATAAACACAATTTACGGGAAGATGTCAAATCAGTCAAGCTTTATAATAAGAAGAAGGATAACAAACATGTACATGAACAATGGTCTTGGAATGAGAATTACTTGAACGCAAATCAATCTAATCAATCCTAATTTACAAGGATATAGTTGTCTAAGCCCAGTGGCTGGGATACTATCGAAGTTTGGCTCGTTTGCATGTAACTGGAAGTGTGACGCGTGTGGTATTGCCACATTTGTGACTGCTTATAGGGACGCCTCTAGTCAAAACACTATGAACAGAACAGAACAGAACAAAACTTTTATTTGCAATTAAACTGAGGCCACACGCAGGTGGCATATGAGATTAAACATTACATATGTCAAAAGTAAAATGACGTACATAACAGGCATGTGTTTGAGAAAAGTTTTAACTTACTTAGGGGAAGGGAAGGTTGTTGGTTGTACAGAATGTACGAAATAGATATTAATCATACATGTGTAAAGGTTTTCAAATTTATTTCTAAATTCAGGGTTTTGAGGCTGACTTTCATAGAAAGCCAGCCTCGGAACACTGAATTAGGCGGATTATAACAGCTTTCCAGACAAATTTGCAGCTTATATAAAGGCAATTGATCATTCAATCCTGAGACATCATTATTTTGAAGGCATAATGCAGGTTTAAAATTTGAATTTGACATAAATCGCTGCGCTCGATAAGCTATGATATATATTAACCTGTTAAATATTTAGAGGGACAGTAGAGAGAGCAGCATTATTTTTTCTGGTTCTATAAAGATTTTGTCTATAATAACGATGAGTGCGTATATCGGTCTGCATTTCCATACTGACCGGCACATGCACTATGAATATGAATGTGAATAAAGGCTAATTTTGATTTTTGACATCTACTTTTCTTTGGAAATCAACCTAGACCTCTGATTTACTTTACTGTCCCGAGTTGGTTTAAAAAACAACAAAAAAAAACAAGCGCAGGTGTTGTCAACAACGCGTGAGTCACCATCTACCGATACACCATTTTGGCAATTTTTGTTACCATAGCAACCACACCACAATCAATTTTATGTGACGTCAAAAATGACGTGTTTAACCAGCACCTGTTCACATACCAAGTTTCATCAAGCTAGCTTTTATCTGGGATAAGTTTGTTTTCGCAGCAATTTGACTATTTCTGTTACCATAGTAAACGCAATGTTCTTGCAACGGCGAAGAAATAACGTTCATAATAGCATATTGCCACTTAATCACATACCAAGTTTCATGAAGCAAGTTTGAATATTTTTTTTTAGTTATCAGGTTCTAGATTACAGTGGACAGACAGATGAACGGACAGACAGTGAGCGGGTATACCTATGGTCCCTACCAGAGTAAACAGCGGAAGGAGTCTTACAATTGAGACCACCGGGGTAGCTAGGAGAGCAGCTTAGCTGGTTAAATCACTTAACCATGCCCCTGCCTGTCTGTCTGTGTTTCTGTCTATCACAAACCATTTTGCCCGACTCGTTCCAATGTCAAAACGTTCCGAATGTACGAATACAAGGAAAGAAAGTGGTTGGGACTTTGGTCCATCGGTGTAGTTCAGGTTCTAAGAGGTCCTGGCTAGCCTGTCTGCATTGATGAATGTATGTCTGTCTGTCATAAACCAATGTTGCCCTTGCTCAAGACAATAACAATTTGTATAAGCTTTGCGCAGGCCTTTTTTTGTAAAAGCTGATACTTGTAGGTGGTATATCAAAAGTTCCGTTATACTGCAAAAGAAATTTCTCTTAAAATGTCATGCGCGGATCCAGAAACGTTTGTCTGGAGAGCGGGCTATTATTGGCCCTACAGCGGTTTTGCCATTGAAATGGCGTTTCGCTGGCCAGCCGAATGTGGCCCAATATTAAATGCTGACTTCGTAGCTTTGCGAGTTTTAGTGGGCTCCGAACCAGTATTGCTAAGGAACCCTATAGTATTGTGATTTCCCATGGGTCGGCACCCCTCCCCCTCTGGAAGCGTGCATGAATGTACAGCAACCCCGAGAATTTCACTCTTATAGACGACATCCCTAGCATGTGACATAGTAGCACAAACAAATCACATGTGTCCAATATATACGGATCAAGAAGAGGGGAAGGGGGTTCCGGACACCCTACATACACAGACAAACACACACACACACATGCGCGCGCGCGTCTTGGCAGATCACAGAGATGTAGGTTTGCTTAGGAATACAGGTATTGACCCCCTCCCCCCCCCCCCCCGACAATTCAAAAAGCTGTCCTACCAGCATTCTTCCGTCCGCCAGCGAAACACCTGGTCCCCTCCCCTTGAAGCAACATTCTGGATCCGCGTATGCAGTTATTTTAACCTTACAGATTGTAAATGGATGCTCGCTTTTTTAAAATAACCTTGTTGTGCAGGAGATAATTTGTTGAGAAATGTGCTCACTCCACAAAGGCTTGAAGTTCTGTGCTCATCCCGCCCCCTCAAAAATGCTTTACGCCAACGTTAATTTTTCGAAATGGCTCACCTAGCCTATATATTTTTTTTCTTTCGTTTTTGGATTTAAACTTGAAGTGCCATGTTTTTCCAACATCATTCTTCAAAAGTTTCTACACTTATTTGCAATCCTATTCCTTTAACATAGATTTTGCAGTTTTATCAAGTATTGATTGTTTAGGATGACAAAAATAACGTTTCAAACTGAGTAAAAACAAAATAGTTTCATTTTTTCTGTAGCTCACAAAGATATCTTTGACCACAAGTATGCACCGATCCTGTATTTAACATATAGCATGTTGAAATATCAATACTTAACTTAAGTCTTCCTTAACAGTAAGGAGGCAATGTAATTTTGGGCCAGGTTTTAAGTTTATAGAGGGTAACCAAAATATTTTTTCTAATTTCTCAACCAAAACATAATTGAGCCGCGGCATGGGATTTCCAACAATGTGGTTTGTGCGACCAGCAAAGTCTCAGCCCCGCCTGTGCATATGCGCAGACTGATCAGAGCCTTTGCTAGTCGCTTGAGTATTCTATTACTGTTAAGCTACAGACCGAACATCATTTGGAATTTCCAAGCTTAAAATGAGGCTGCACAGGATTGTCTGAGTCTACACTTGTCAAAATGCCACATTGTTGGAAATCACATGTCACGGCTCATATGCTGTTGGTACTCAAAATAACCGTCTCATTGAGACGCTTCTTTTGAGCACCAAAACGTATGTTAAAACTGATGGATTAGAAAATGTTTACAATTTTACGCTCAAAGTCTGTCTTAACCTATGAGTTTGCTTCACTGACCTGCTGTGTGGATTTAGATATATGGGAGAGATGGAATGTAGTTATTATTTGTGAATGTTGCGCCTTTTAGATACCAATCCGCATAAAACCTACAATTTTGTTCATTGCTGCTAGTGGAAACTGCCTGAAAAAACAAATTTCAGATATAGCCATAGAATAAATCGTGTATTTTAAGCCCAGTGCATGATAGATATTTTGCATATCTCGTCGACAGCCGTATCATTCAGAATATAAAATCCTCGACAGCTGTATCACTGGTAGTTGACAGCCGTATCATGGCATTTTTCTAGGGTCCATAAAATCTCCCATAGCGTAAAAAATATGTCATTCGCACTTGATTGAAGAAGCTCAAATGACAAATAACATATATAGGGCGTTTCGTTGTTTTTGCATCATTCTTAATACGTTAGATTAATGATAATCTATGAAAACTGGATTTTTCGAGAGAACCTGTAATTTATAGCGTTTTTCTAAGTCACAAACTCTAAATAACTAATCAGACAAATAGCACATGTCCTCTTGAAAAAACTCTATAGCGTGTGTATACGATAAAACATACGCTATGACCCATCAGAAGCGTTCAACTCGTGACCCCCCTATACCGACAACCGTACCGACCGGTCGCAAGCCGTACTCCTTGGTCGATAGCAGCTTTACGCAGTACCGTCCCGGTCGCTAGCAAAAATAGCGAAATTGGTATTACCCCCGTGATTATCCCAACTTTTTTTGTGAAAAAATGCTCTACTGACTCTACTTTTTCACTCCGAAATAAAGTTTTAATACATGATAATGCTACTCTACACATGGCGAACGTATGGCATATCTGGAATCGCTTAGAACGCCACGGTAACGCATTAGGATCGAAAGTTTACGTAGCTGGTACGCTCAGCGGCAGATCGCCAGCGAGGCCTCGATCGTGCAGCGCAGCATTAACGTAAGCTTTTGATGCTATGGCGTTGCTAAGGCGTTTTAAGCGGTTCTAGATACGTCTTACGTTCGCAAGCCGATTCGCAAATGTGTAAGAACAACATTAAGGTGAGAAATTTTTTCCTAGCTCGCTTCACTCGCTCTCATTGTAAACCTTCGTAGTCTGTGCTACTGCCGACTTTCAAAATAGCTGGTGACTCACCTTCAACTCACGATCTGAAGACTCCGGCGATGGTGGCATAAGCGTGGAATCTGCAAATTCAAAGACACCATTTTTCAAGTCCCATTCCTCAGGACGGCGATTCCGCTATGATTGGAAATGTTGGTCAAAACGACATGAATCCTATCAGAAATTGCAAGAGGGCAGTAGAATCATAGTAGAAGCGCCTAGGTCGAAGTAGAAGCGTATCAGATTCTTCATGATCGCCGCCTCAGGGCAATTGTTTTGACCTGCTCAAGATTACTTCAACCCCTGTCCACTGGACGGCGATTCCGCTATGATTCGAAATTTTGGTCAAAACGACACGAATCGTAGTAGAAACGGCAAGAGCGCAGTAGACGCATAGTAGAAGCGCCTAGGTCGTTGTAGCAGCCTATGGGAATCTTCATGATGTTTTGACCTACTCAAAATTTATCTAGCGACATCGCCGTGGACTCGAAGCGCAGCGGAAGCGTAGGCACATCGCAGTTAGATCGTCATGAGCGTATCAGTATCGCAGCAGCATCGTGAGCATCGCAGCACAATCGCCGTCACATCGTCGCAAAATCGCCGAGTTATTAATTCTTGACGCAGCTACGCTTCTGCTACGCTCTATAATATGTCTGTGGTTCATAATGGCCAGCTGAAGCATAGCGACTTGAGCGCGTCTATCGTTGGCATTCAACTGAACATAAATCAGTTAAACTTCAGATTTTATATAGAAAAGATACAAACGCGCAACGAAAGCGTAGCTCCATCGCATAGGTCGTAGCAAGGTCGCAGCTGCATCGCCATCAGCGTAGACTAAAGGTTGACTAAGCCTAAATAGCACAGTTGCCGAGAAAGCGCCTTGGTCATAGCGAGGTCGTAGTGAGAACATACAGAGCATAACAAGGTCACGCAGAGCGTAACAGAAGCGTAGCTGCATTACGGTTGAATAACTTGCTGATTTCGCCACGATGTGACGGCGAGTGTGCTACGATGCTCACGTTGCCGACGCGATATGGCTACGCTCATGAAGATCTTACTGTGATGTGACTATGCTTCCGTTGCACTTCGAGTCCACACTGATGTCTCTACCTAAATTTTGAGCAGGTCAAAACAATCACCGTGAGGTGGCGATCATGAAGATTCTGATACGCTTCTACTACACTGTACGACCTAGGCGCTTCTACTACTCTTCTACTGCGCTCTTACCGTTTCTGCTATGATTCGTGTCGTTTGGACCAAAATTTCGAATCGTAGCAGAATCGTCGTCCAGTGGAATGGGGGGGGGGGGGGGGTTAAATGTCCAGCTGAAGCAAAGGCGCGTCTATCGTTGACATTCAACTGAACATAAGTCTTTTGAACTATATATTTTATTTTGAAAGGATGCAAAAGCGCAATGAAAGCGTAGCTCCATCACCTTGGTCGTTGCAAGATCGCAACTGCATCTCAATCAGCGTAGACTAAGCGTAGCTGGATCTTCATTGTCATAGAGGGTCGTATCAGAAACTTAACGGAAGCGTAGTAGAAGCTTGTTGAAGCGTACAGGAGAAGCGTCAAGTCTCCAAATCGTGTGGTTGTCTACGGTTCCGCGGTAATTTGGAATAATATAAGAGAAAATCTGTGATCGCCATGAGCGTAGCAGAATCGCCATCCAGTCGAATGGGGGGCTTTGTGACATCGCAGTGGACGCTAAGCGCACTGGAAGCGTAGCCACATCTTCATGTAGTAAGATCCTCATGAGCATATAACCGAATCATAGCGGCATCATAAGCATCGTAGCTCAATCGCCATCAAATCATGGCAAAATCATAGAGTATTCATTAGCCTCCCCTCCCCCATTCCCCTGGATGGTGATTCCGCTACACTCTTGGCGATCACGTATTTTCTCTAAAGTCATTCCAAATTGCTGTGGAAGCATAGACAACCACACAATCTAAGGACTTGACGCTTCCAGTACGCTTCCACTAAGCTTCTACTACGCTTCTGTTACGCGGCTGCTACGATCCCACTACTCCAATGACGATCCGGCTATGCTTAGTGTACGCTGATAGCGATGGAGCTGCGACCTTGCTACGACCTAGGCGAAGGAGCTACGCTTTCATTGTGCTTTTGTACCTTTTCTATATAAAATCTGAAATTCAAAAGATTTATGTTCAGTTGAATGTAAACGATAGACGGCATTAGACGAGCTCTCAACTATGAATCATAGACTTAATATGTTGGATGATGAGGTCTAGGCATGACGGAGGCAAAGGGCAAAAAGGCCATGGGTCCGTCCATGAATATCGGCAGATAGACGGCTACAATTTGGGCACTATGACCAAATAATAAGAGCGCTGAGGATGGAAGATAGCATTTAAGTTTTTAATTACATGAGAATGGAACCGCTCAGAGTTGGTCCTAGAATCCATAAGAGCCAAACCAACTTTAGGAGGGCACTTGAACCAGGCCTGGAGTTGGCCAGAAAGCCAAGAGCCTAGCGGAAACGTGACAGAAGCGACAAGATTGACTATGCCTAAATAGAACAGTCGCTGCGGAAGCGTGCTGGTCATAGCAAGGTCATGGCGGGAGCATACAGAACGTAACCAGATCGCGAAGAGCGTAGCAGAAGTGTAGCTGCATTGCGGATGAATAACGATGTGACGGCGATTGTGCTATTATGCTCACGATGCCTTGGCGACAGGGCTATGCTCATGAAGATCTAACTACCATGTGACTACGCTTCTGTTGCACTTCGAGTCAACGGCGATGTTGCTATGTAAATTTTGAGCAGGTCAAAACAGTCGCCATGAGGTGTTAATCATGAAGATTCTGATACACTTCTACTATGACCTTGGCGCTTCTACTCTGCTTCTACTATGCTCTTGCCGTTTCTGCTGCGATCTGCTTCATTTTGACCAAATTTTCGAATTGTAGCGTGGAATGGGGGTTTTAGTATTTATAGAGTTATCCATCCGCGATGCAGCTACTCTTCTGCTACGCTCTTTGCGAACTGGTTACGTTCTGTACGCTCCCTTTAAGACCTCGCTTTGACCAGCACGCTTCTGCAGCGACTGTGCTATTTAGGCATAGTCAACCTTGTCGCTTCTGCCACGCTTCCACTCCGCTCTTGGCGTTCTGGCCAACTATAGGCCTGGTGCACTCCTGAAGTTGGTTTCGCTCTTTTGGATTGTAGGACCATCTTTGAGCGGTTTTCCATTCTCATGTAATTGAATAATGAGGAGCTATCTTCCATCCTCAGCCCTCTTATAGGTTGGTCATAGTGCCCAAATTGTAGCCGTCTGTCTGCGGATAATCATAGACGGACCCAGGACCTTTTGGCCCTCCGCCTCCGTCTTGCCTGGACCTCATCATCCAACATAAACTGTGGTTCGTAATGCCAGCTGAAACATAGCGACTTGAGCGCGTCATAAATCAGTTGTATAGAAAGGATACAAAAGTGCAGCAAAAGCGTAACTCCAACGCATATGTCGTAGCAAGGTCGCAGCTGCATCCTTATTTGCGTAGACTAAGCGTAGCCGAATCTTAATTGTCGTAGTGGGATCATCAGCAGCAGCGTAACAGAAGCGTAGTTAAAGCGTAGTGCAAGCGTATGAGAAGCGTCAAGTTTCCAACTGTTGTGGTTGTCTACGTTTCCGCGGTGATTTGGAATAATTTTAGAGAAAATCTGTGATCGCCATGAGCGTAGTGGAATCGCCGTCCAGTGGAATGGGGGCTTACAAAAGGCAGAGCTGTGCAGTGTATTTAGTTGAAATTTACATGTATATGATTGTGAAGCTTTGTTTTGTTTTATTTGATTTGATTCTTGACTTTCCATCAACAATTTTTCAGTTAAACAGGGGCGAGTCTTCCTGGGTTGAACCAGTACTAAGCTAGGATGAATGTGTCTTGCTCAAGGACCACAATGCAGTGACGCCGGTGAGGCTCGAGCCCGCGGCCTCTCGGTCCCGAGTCAAGCACTCTACCACTGAGCCACTGCGCCCCCAGTTTGTGAAGCTGAATTGCCGAACATTGTAATGGAACATATTTTACATTTTTCGATGAACCGCCATCCTTGAAAAATGTAAGTATGGTTTAGTTAGTTAATTAGATTTTGGTACTTGGAGCATCTGCGAGCAGCGTGGGATGTTGATGAAGGCCCAAACATTAAAGGCCTCTAGTCCCACTAGATAGCTGTCCATGTATGATTTTACAGACATGCAAAAAAATAAAGTTCTTATGAACTCAGCCGTGAGAAAACCTGACTTTGTTGCATGCGAACAACAAAGGCGTAGACAAGCAGGTGCATCTGCGCAGTCTGATCAGCGCCATTGTTATTCGTTTCTCTACACTTGCTTCAGGCAAACTTGCAACATTCTTGCTAGTCTCTGTAGCTGAGCAGGTTGATTTGTGTCTTACTTGGTCCATAATATGCTGAGCAGATTAATTTATGTCTTACTCGGTTCATAATATTCTGAGCAGGTTAATTTGTGTCTTACTTAGTCTATAATATGCTTAGCAGGTTGATTTGTCGTACTCGGTCCATAATATGCTGAGCAGGTTGATTTGTCTTACTCGGACCATATTATGCTGAGCAGGTTTAGTAGTGTCTTACTCGGTCCATAATATGCTGAGCAGGTTGATTCTTGTCTAACTCGGTCTAGAATATGCTGAGCAGGATGATCTGTGTCTTACTCGGTTCATTTTAAGCTGAGCAGGTTGATCTGTGTCTTACTCGGTCCATAATATGCTGAGCAGGTTGATCTGTGTCTTTCTCGGTCCAAAATATGCTAAGCAGGTTGATTTGTGTCTTACTCGGTCCATAATATGCTGAGCAGGTTGATCTGTGTCTTACTCGATCCATAATATGCTGAACAGGTTGATTTGTGTCTTACTTGGTCCGTAATATGCTGAGCAAGTTCATTTGTTTCATTTGGTCCATAATATGCTGAGCAGGTTGATTTGTGTCTTACTCGGTCCATAATATGCTGAGCAGGTTGATTGTGTCTCACTCGGTCCATAATATGCTCAGCAGGTTGATTTGTGTCTTACTAGGTCCATAATATGCTGAGCAGGTTAATTTGTTTTACTTGGTCCATAATATGCTGAGCAGGTTGATTTGTGTCTTACTCAGTCCATAATATGCTGAGCAGGTTGATTTGTCTCTTCCTCGGCCATAATATGCTGAGCAGGTTGATTTGTGTCTTACTCGGTCCATAATATGCTGAGCAGGTTAATTTGTCTTACTCGGGCCATAATATGCTGAGCAGGTTAATTTGTGTCTTAACCAGTCCATAATGTGGAACATGATATGGACCGAGTAGGACACAAATTAACTTGCTCAGCTACAAGGACATGATATCATCCTTGACAACTTACCTACAGAAACAATACCACTGTCGACATTGTCTGGAAAAGAAAATGAAAAGTATTAACCCATTTATGTCCACAGGTTTAGATAAACATTGTTTTGAGCTTGCAATTGTGAATTTTTTCTTACCCATCAGTTTTAACATACGCTTGGATGCTCAAAACAACCGTCTCATTGAGACGGTTCTTTTGAGTACCCACAACATATGTTTTGGTTGAGAAATAAGAAAGTTAATTTTGATATATATCTTATCTAAAGTCCTGAATTGTCTATTGGAATTTCCAACCAAAACCAATTGGACTAGTCCATTTCGAATTTAAGGGTTGTTTAGCAATACTTTTTGAGCAGTATATTCCACAATGCTGATAAGAGAGTTAAAGGGAGTCTGTAATTCACTATTCATTAAAAATTAAGCCCAATATTCATCTCATTAAAATTTTGGGTTATTCATCAAAATAAGACCAATTATTCATTAAAATTATTCATTAAAATACCATTATTTCTACGGACGAGGCATTGGTCAAAATAATTTTTAAAAATATAGTTACGTTTTAAGATTTGAGTGAGCGAAGTGACCGAGGAAAAATTCTGTATTTTTATATATTTTTAAGTAGGGATAGTAGGACATTTTCAAGAAAAAGTAGGGAAATGTAGGAACACAAGAAAAAGTAGGGCCTATCTGAAGGCCTGATTAATTTTCTATAAAAATCAGCATGATAAAAGTTGTAACAATAACACCACCAAAACAGAATAAGTTTTGAAAACTGAGAAATTAAGTAGCCTGAAAAGAGTTTAATTTATAAAAACCGAGCGAGCGAACCGAGCGAGGGAAAATTTAAATGATTTTATTGTAACAATTATAACATGACCCCCTCCCCCCTGTTGGGAAGCCAAAGTTAATGGTGACCCCCTACTAGCCGCATGGAAATGCATATGACTCCCCTATTTTTTTAATTGTATACACATTATGATAACATGTGCATCAATTCAATATACTGTGATCTTTAGGGATTTAAAAATTTATATAACTGTCAAATGAATGCAGAAGGTGATTTTTCTTAATGTTACTCAAAACATAGATTGTTGATACTTCGTATAACTGCATCAATGAGGTGGTTCTAATGAGTATCTACATTCTATGTTTTATTGCTAAAATAAGAAATATAATGTATACCCTTGTACACCCAACTTTTGCTGTATAAAATAAGGTCTGTTTAGATTTAATTTGTACCCATAATCTATGTTTTGAGCAAAATTAAGAAGATATCAACAATTTTCGACTGAAAATATGCATTTTGCAGCTGAACAAAAACCCACTGAGTACAGATAGATAAGATAGACACAATTTTTAAAACAATTTATCATTAGATTATGAGGCAACTCGCCAACACTTTATGAGACAATTCGCTGATAAATTTTGAGTCAACTCACAGACACTTTATCATTTTTATGAGACAATATAATTCACAGACACTTTAATGATCTTTAATTCTAAATCTAAATAAATGTTGTTGGCGAATTGTCTCAGAAAATGTTGTTGAATTGTTCCGAAATCTAATTTGGTGAGTGGTTTTCTCTATAAATTTTCTTGATTTCCCCGAGTCACACTGTAATTTTAACAGGTAATTTCGGCCCTGCCAGGGGCATTTTGACATGGGTTGTGTTAGCCCGAGTTGTGAAAAGGCCCCTTTTTCATTTCAGCCTGATTTTTTACAAAACTTAAAACCTGCCCATCTGTCCATCAATGCATACATTATCACTTTCAGACTTTGGCCAAAAACAACCAAAGACAGAAATGACTTGCTCTGAAAATTGACCGAAATGATCCACCTACCAAGTCTGAAAGGAGCCACCCCCGTAATTTGCATGAAACAACCCAGGACCAATCAACCCAGGGCCAAAATGACCCGCATTCCGCAGTAACTCACAATTTAATTCCCTGCAAGTTAATATCAATGAAGCTCTTTCCAAGTTTCACCTATGCGCCTGTGTTTGTATTATATAATTTTCGCCTTTTCAGTTGTTGATTTGTAATCTGATTATCTTGAGCTAAAAACATGGAACCCCTAGTGAATGGGCCTGCACTTTTATTTCCAAAAAGGTAATAATATTACTGTGAAAACTCATTATATTTTCTTTTTCTTTGGAATTTATGCACACTCTGGAGTCTGGACCTACTTCTTTCTTTCATAGTTTTGCGATCAGTTTCATAGAATGTTAGCATAACAGGAACCACATGATTACTTCCAGTGTCTATTTTTGAGTTTACTTGGGACTTTTTCTGTTTCAATCTCTATTTCAGATGCCATTTTGTATGGATGCTCCCTAAATTATGTTCCTTAGTTGACCGAGTTTTGTAAATTGTAGAATTACCTTTCATTTGTGGTTGTTATAGTGTAGTTATTTGATAATCAGTCAACTACAAAGGGGGGATCTAAAAAACAAACTGAGTCAATATTTTATAAGTACCTGTATAGGTTTTAACAAATGCATTTATATTTTTTTTATATTTTTTTAGCATTATTCATTATTCATTAAAATCTGATTATTCACTATTCATTATTTTTTTCTTCTCTTCATTAAAATAATATGATTATTCATTAATTTTAGGCCCTCATTATTCACTTTTCTTTTTTTTGGGCTCATTATTCACTATTCATTATAAAAAAGCCATTATTCACTAATCATTATATCCATCCAGACCCTCATATCATCTAATAGGGCCCAAAATTACAATGCCTCCTTAAATTTAAGTAGTATACGTTCTTAGCATTGATTTTTCAGGATACGAAAATAACGTTTCAAACTTAACAAAATAAAGAATTGACTTTTTGTATTCTTTACAGAACAGAGCAGAACAGAACTTTATTGAAAACTACACCTTAGGCCACGCACAGGTGGCGTAACAGATTAACGCAGAAAATAGACATACTACATAATAACAGTGTACTATGAAATACAATATTATTGTAAATATAATAGGTGACAGAAAATTGACCTTTACTAATGTAACATAGTTGTTGATTCTAATATTTTAAGTTCACGTTGTGTTTTCAAAGTTCTTTTATAGTTTCTAAGTCTTATAAATTTAAGCAACAATTTTCACCCTTTTATCATCTTATTAAATCTTCTTAAGTCAAACTAAAATACTTCTAGAAACTAACTATAACCCAAAGTTCCGAAATCTACAGCTCTGACACTGGGTTTCATGTTATTTACCAGGAAGTCACGTGATAGAAACTGACCACAGCGCCACCTAATGACATCATCACTAACCAAATATATTTTAAGTTTACTATAAGGCGCCCTCTACATAAGTAAACTTCCATTTACGAGGGGGGTTCAATATGTAATGAAAACAGGCCAATAAAGCCAAAAACTTTATATTTTGCATGCATTATAATTACTTTTATGAAAAGGTCTGCTTCTTGGCTATACATAGGTAAAATTTCAGCTGTCCAGATCTTATCCTAATCTACACAAGCCACTTTCAAGATAAGGTACTGAAATGCACTGCAATATGAAATGAAACAGTGTTTTCAAAACAGAATATTACAATGATGTTTTCAGCCTGATTCGTCGTGTGGTGAATATCTATATAAAGGTGATTAATAACAGCAATTTTAATCGTAAAGTGACTAAGTCTGCAATTATAAACATTTTCAAAGAAATATATATTTTTAAAACATTTGTAAAACCATAATAAAGTTATGATTTCGCAATAAATCTGTTCACTACAACTGAAAACTGCATGGAAAAGTGAATTATCTTATAAACACAGGTGTTTTTCTACATAAATGTACGATTTCAAGTGCAATTTTATGTCACTCTTAAAAACGTCACATGTAAACAACTAATGATACTCATCAAAATGTAGTGCAAATATTACATTTTCGTTCGTTTAGTGGTGTATCATCCCTTCTTCCAGTCTCAAATGGGAGCCGATGGTTGTCAATCCTATATCTGATAATTTTGAAATAACAAAATTTGGAGACATTGATTTTTTTTTTTCAAAATTGAGATTGTCTTGAAATAAAAGATATTGTTTTCCTTTCGCGGAAACGTTAGCTTCTGGAATATACAGATCTGACAATGTTCGTGATATATCCATTTAAAGAGATTTTGGGTTGTTGACTGAATCAGTTTTAAAAAGATCTGGTCGGCCATCAGAAACAAGTATGTCATTAATACAGCGGATCCTATCATTCGTGACTTGATATTGATTTGTATTAGGTGTCATCCCAATTCTGCATGACTGTAACATATATATATTGAGGTACATTTTCTCAAACCAGCCATCTGTCTGAGGATTCAATAACTTGGCTATTTTCAAAGCCCCATATCTCACAATCATATAATGTAAAAATATCATTGTCAAAAAGATACAACTGCAGATCAGTTGGAATATTAAGTTTCGAATTCGTTTAAGAAGTACATGCATTGCCTTCCTGGTCTGCTCAACACTATGTTGCTCAACATTACGTTTCTTTGTTTGGTGAAAGTGTCTGGTTTGATTAAAATAACACCTATATATTTAAAATCAGTACAGATGTCAATTTTATGATCACTTAGATTAAAATCTAAACGTTGGTCTTGTCTAGAACCACAGATAATAATTTTAGTTTCATCAAAGTCATGCGCGGATCCAGAAAGTTTTGTCAGAGGGGGGCCAGCTTTGACAACATTTTTTATATGAGGGGGAAGAGGAGGATCCGCGGGCCATCATCGTGCTGAGGATAGCCAAACATTGAATGCTGATTTTTCAGGGGATCTGGAACAGAATTGCTAAGAAACCCTTTATTTTTGTGATTTTTCAGGGGGGGGGGGGGTCCGGACCCCCTGTCCTCCCTCTGGATCCGCTACTGAAAGTTATTAAAAAGTTAAGTACCATAATTCTGAGTATTCTTAGAACAAATCTATTTTTTAAATCCTTAAACAACTGTATTGTCGGCATATAGCAACATAAGCAATTTCAAATACAATGTTATATCGTCAGATTGGAACTAAAAATGAACATTTTTGCAACTTTTGTTGAATAGGAAAGTGTATCTAAGTCATTTAAAGATAAGCGTAGTTCACAATGACACCATCAACCGTATAAACTGCACCAGTCTGGCAATTTATTTAAAATTCAAAATTCATGTTGAAATATCAAGCTGAAATATAAATGCTTAATTAAGGTAGTACTTAACTTTAAGGAGGTAGTGTAATTTTGGACACAGGCAGATGGGTAATAAACTTTAAAAGAATTCGAGACTATAAATTTAAGACCAGTGATATAATCTTAATACTTATCCTGGTACTATTTCTGTTCAGAAAGCCTCGTCTGCTTATTACGTCTGTTGCATGTACTCAAATGCACTCAGACTAATTTGTTCATGGGAGCAAAGAATATGAGCCCTGGTCAGACTGCTCCAATTGGGCTTGTCTGGCCTCGCAAAATAGGCCACTGGACTTAACTTTATACTTGAGCAAAGAATATGAGCCCAGGCCAGACTGCTCCAGAGGGCTTGTCTGGTCTCTCAATATAGGCCACCAAACTAACTTTTTACGGGAGCAACGAATATGAGCCCAGGTCAGACTGCTCTCAGGGCTTGTCTGGTCTCGCAATATAGGCCACCAGACTAACTTTATGCGGGAGCAAAGAAAGACTGCTCCTAAGGGGCTTGTCCGGTCTCGCAATATAGGCCACCAGACTAACTTTATGCGGGAGCAAAGAAAGACTGCTCCTAAGGGGCTTGTCCGGTCTCGCAATATAGGCCACCAGACTAACTTTATGCGGGAGCAAAGAAAGACTGCTCCTAAGGGGCTTGTCCGGTCTCGCAATATAGGCCACCAGACTAACTTTATGCGGGAGCAAAGAAAGACTGCTCCTAAGGGACTTGTCCGGTCTCGCAATATAGGCCACCAGACTAACTTTATGCGGGAGCTAAGAAAGACTGCTCCTAAGGGGCTTGTCCGGTCTCGCAATATAGGCCACCAGACTAACTTTATGCGGGAGCAAAGAAAGACTGCTCCTAGGGGGCTTGTCCGGTCTCGCAATATAGGCCACCAGACTAACTTTATGCGGGAGCAAAGAAAGACTGCTCCTAAGGGGCTTGTCCGGTCTCGCAATATAGGCCACCAGACTAACTTTATGCGGGAGCAAAGAAAGACTGCTCCTAAGGGACTTGTCCGGTCTTGCAATATAGGCCACCAGTCTAACTTTATGCGGGAGCTAAGAAAGACTGCTCCTAAGGGGCTTGTCCGGTCTCGCAATATAGGCCACCAGACTAACTTTATGCGGGAGCAAAGAAAGACTGCTCCTAAGGGGCTTGTCCGGTCTCTCAATATAGGCCACCAGATTAACTTTATGCGGGAGCAAAGAAAGACTGCTCCTAAGGGGCTTGTCCGGTCTCGCAATATAGGCCACCAGACTAACTTTATGCGGGAGCAAAGAAAGACTGCTCCTAAGGGACTTGTCCGGTCTCGCAATATAGGCCACCAGACTAACTTTATGCGGGAGCAAAGAAAGACTGCTCCTAAGGGGCTTGTCCGGTCTCGCAATATAGGCCACCAGACTAACTTTATGCGGGAGCTAAGAAAGACTGCTCCTAAGGGGCTTGTCCGGTCTCGCAATATAGGCCACCAGACTAACTTTATGCGGGAGCAAAGAAAGACTGCTCCTAAGGGGCTTGTCCGGTCTCGCAATATAGGCCACCAGACTAACTTTATGCGGGAGCAAAGAAAGACTGCTCCTAAGGGGCTTGTCCGGTCTCGCAATATAGGCCAACAGACTAACTTTATACGGGAGCAAAGAATATGAGCCCTGGTCAGACTGCTCCTAAGGGGCTTTTCTGGTCTCGCAATATAGGCCACCAGACCAACTTTATACGGGAGCAAATAATATGAGCCCTGCTCAGACTGCTCCTTAGACGCTTATCTGGTCTCGCAATATTAGCCACCAGACCAACTTTATACAGGAGCAAAGAATATGAGCCCAGGTCAGAGTGTACCCTTCAGACTGAACCTAAGGGGGCAGTCTGTTTTGGCCCATACTGTTGGCAATATAATTCACCGGGGTATGAAGAGCAGAATATAGTTCAGACGCCAATTTATGTCTTTATACATATATAACCGGTTCCCCGTATAACTCCAAAGTATTCTCATATATAATTGTTGTATATAGACAGACTCTTCCCATCCAGGTGAAGTATAGGTCCATGGGCCGGGTGCTTAATATTTGTACAGTTTAAATAGTATACTATATTGCATGACCCATGGTATATTTTGATCAAATTCTGCATACAAATGCATGTCAACATTAGCTAACCACTGACATGTGTAACAGCCTTTTTTGATGGAAGAGGGCTTGCTAAGCATCATTTCAGCCGGTTGTGTTCAATTAGTATAAATGCTCATAACTCTTGAACCGCATGGTATATTTGATTACTTATATAGTTTTTTTTTTTTTTTGAAATTGGCAGGGAAAGTGACAAACAAAAGAAAACAAGAAAAAGAAAAAAATATTTGTCACGCCTGGACTCGAACCACTGAGTGTCAGCCTGTTGGACCACTCAGCCACCACGTTATTATGTTGTACAATTTGGTAGGCCACAATCTGGTTCAGTATACAATTGATGACTGAGTTGGATGTTTTGTGTATCGGAATGACAATACCAAAACCGTTTAGAAAGCAAAGAAAGCGCTTCAGTATTTTTACGACTAAAAATCGCATGCCACATTGCACATATTTTGAAAATATATAACCGACGGTAGTTTAAAAATGCCCTATGTTGGTATTTTTGACATACACGTTATTTACACACTTTATGCTCTTTGTATTGAAACCAAAAGAAATTGTGTACACCATGACAAAGGAAAGATAACTCTTAAAGTATTCCCATGGGACAGAATTAGTTTAGCTATGAGTTGACGTTCTGGTTCATTTCAATTGAAAATAGTGACAAACAAAAAAGTAAAAATACCTTGGGACTAGAAATTTGTCAATTCGGTGATGGTTAAAGCGATATCATGAGAAGTTCTTATTCCATCGACAAAATATAAGGGGTTGAGTTACCACACTCTGTTCTTGAAAAGTAGGGGTAGTATTATTAGGAATAATTTTCTTAAAGGAAGAGCTAAAAGCCTCAACTTTTGCGCGACGAAATGATTATTATGCATTGTTTGCTACAAATAAAGCAAAACATACACCCAATAGGCATTTTTGAGCTCCTGTAGTGACACAATTTAAAGTAATAGTATAAAGCAAAATCGAAACAAGAAATGTCACCGTAACGTTACGAATGCAGATTTGGTCTAGCATAAGACACATTTGAGGTTAAGTTATTTGTTATAAAGACATAGATACGAAATTTCTAGAAATGAGGTCAGAAGTCACTGTCAAGGTCAAAGTGACCCAAAATGGTATGCACTACTCCGCCATCCAAAGAGGAATCCACACACCAAATTTGGGATTCCTATCTCAAATAATATAGGTTATTTGCTCCAGACACGATTATTCTAGAAACTAGGTCAAAGGTCAAGGTCACAGTGACCTAAAATAGTCCGCGACATATCACTATCCAAAGATGCATCCATACACAAAATTTTGGAATCCTATCTAAGGTAATATAGAAGATATGCTCCCGACACGATAATTCTAGAAAAAAAGCCACAGAGACCTAAAACTTGGTATATGACACTGCCATCCCAAGATGCAACCACACACCAAATTTAGGATTCCTTGACAAAATAATATATGAGCTTTGATCGGACACGATTATTCTAAAACCTAGGACACAGGTCAAGGTCACAGTGACCAAAAACTTGTACACGACATATTACTGTCCAAAGATGCATCCATACACCAAATTTGGGATTCCTACTTCAAACAATGTGGATGATATGCATCAGACTGGATGCAAATTCTAAAAACTAGGTTAGAGGTCAATGTCAGAGTGACCCGAAAATGGAATGGGACACTCTTCCATCCCAAAATGCATTCACCCACCAAATTTAAGATTCCTACCACAAATAATCTGAGATATGCTCAAGAAATGATAATTCTAAAAAATAGGTCAAAGGTCAAGTTTAAGTTCACGATGACCCATAAATAGAACACGACACTCCACCATCCCAAGAAGCATACACATATCAAATTTAGGATTCCTCTCTGAAATAATACCGGACATGATTATTCTAAAAACTAGGTCAGAGGTCAAGGTCACTGTGACCCGAAAATGGTACGTGACACTCCCCTATCCAAAGATGCATTCACACACCAAATTTGGAATTCCTACCTCATAGAATATAGGATTTATGCACCAGACTCAATGCCAATTCTATAAACTAGGTCAGAGGTCAAGGTCATGGTCACAGTGACCCAAGGCTGGTACATGATTCTTTGTCATCCCAAGATGGATATAGACGCCAAATTTGGGATTCCTACTTCAAAAGATATGAGAGGCTTGCTTCGGACACGATTATTCTTAAATAAAACTAGGTCAGAGGTCGAGGTTAGGGTCACAGTGACCCAAAAATGCGACACTCCGCAATCCCAAAATGCACCCACACACCAAATTTAGGATTCTTATCTCAAAAATACAATAGATATGTTCCGGACACGATTATTAAAAAAACTAGGTCATAGGTCAAGGTCACAGTGACCCACAAATGGTACGCAACACTCTGCCATCCCAAGATGCATTCATACACCAAATTTGGATTTCCTACCTCAAAGAATATAGGAGATATGCACCAGACTCAATGCAGATTCTATAAACAAGGTCAGAGGTCAAGGTTAAGGTCACAGTGACCCAAGGATGGTGCGCGACTTTGTCATCCCAAGCTGCATGCACATACCAAATTTGGGATTCCTAAGAGATTTGCTCCGAACACGATTATTCTTAAAGCTAGGTCAGAGGTCAATGCCAAGGTCACAGTGCCCCAAAAAATGTACGCCGCGACACTCCACCATCCCAATATACATCTACATACTAAATTTAGGACTCCTGCCTCAAATAATATGGAAGACATGCATCGGACACGAAGCGTGGCGGACGAGCGGACAATGTGATTACTATATGCCTCCCAAAGTTCCTTTCAGGGTATAAAAAGTCCCATTTGTGAAAGTTTACCATTTCTCTATTAGTCAACATTTTCTGAATGTAAAGATGTACATCGTGCAAGCAGTGGCGATGCCCCACATGTGTTGTGAGACGCAGAATAAACTGTCAAATACTAGAGTTTTGCCATTGGGGTCTATGGTTTTGCCATTGGGGTCTATGGGATAAATAATTAGCTCACGGTGCCCTAGGGGGCGGAGGCACGGAGGCGGAGGGGGCATACTTTAGTCAGTCGACTGGAAAGTGAAAAAAGCATGGTATACTTGAATCTGTTACAGTGGTATGGTTTTGAGATTCGCTTGGCTGGTAAATGTACACTGGCATATTGACAAACACACATATATCACACCTTTTCCGAATGGAATGACCAATAACACTGAAAACGCTCAACTGACACCTGACCATGGTATATCGTATTTGAATGCTTATATAGGCGTATATTAGCCCAATGGCAGTGGCAGACGAACGGATTAGTACATTTATTTCGATGTCAACAAAAATCGCTTGTCACCTAGCTATGCAAGACTCAAAAATTCTCTTCTATGAATGATTTAAACACATTTCCCCTAGAGGTAATTTAACCATGCTTTAAAATAGGCCAAGATGTACCTATTTTCACCACAAGGTTTTTGTCGTGGTCATATTGTCAAGCGCCTCAGTTGCCCCGAAGAAACAGGAAGCGAGGGGGGGGGGGGCATTGATAATTCTACATAATCCTTTTAATATTAGAAACAGTACTTACACTTTTGAACTCAAAGTGAGTAATGGTCAGTGCTGTCACACAACATGTCAGTGCTGTCACAATAGGGCACTTGATTGCACTGACCGTGATAGCACTGACTTTCACACATTTATTCGATTCTTGAAAAAAAGGATTTCTTCGAAGTTAACCAAATCATATGTCTGCCTCAACCCGCCCTTAACACAAACTGAAACGTAGCCGTGAAAACGTACACCGCATCCAGAACGTGTCAGTTTATTCGTGATTGCACATACAGTAGTGGAAATGAAACTCAATATTTTTACACACTTGTGTGGCATGAAATCTGTAGGATGTAAATAAGCCAAAAGGTGATCTTATGTGTCCCCTCCAGGGGTCGTTGTCAACGAAATATCGTAATTTTTAAACTTTCAGAATAATGTGTTGCTCCGCCCAAACCCCATTTTCTATAACTGCAACTGCACTGACAGGTTTTCAAGGGACGGACGAAAACACATGCTATCGCTCTGAAATAGTTTTTAATTACTGACATAAATTATGGGAATTGCTTCTATACAACCCATTAAATAATAAACAACTAAATATTTGTTTCTGTAACGAGTGACGGTAATAGAAACAAACTACCCTCAACTTTGGACATTGACAAATTCGGAGAAAGTGCAGTTACGACAGCTATAGTTTTCACACAACCTCGCCCAGAACCTGACAAAATATAGTATACTTGGGGCACATGCCGTCATTAAGTGTAATTGACAGAAAAGCAACAGAGAGGAGGTCGAGGGTGTGAATTAATCAGCAAGGACACAGATTTCTCCATTTTTTGATAATGACCCGTATATACCTATGATACATCTTTGAACTGTCTGTTGTCTGGCTATCTGATACAGAAAACCGGATCAACGAACTGAGGTTTTCTGAATCCATATCACTATAGTGTATAGAGTTTTCAAGTGACAAAATGACTTTATGCAATAATAACGATAAAACATGGTTTGCTGATACACTAACATCTGCTAGACCCCTCGAGGTCGTTAAAACATCACCCTCGGGGTCCAGCAGATGTCAATGCATAGGAAAAACATGTTTGATCCCTATAGTGGTTTACATAATTTAACGTTACGTAATGATGTATATTATAACGTTGCGTAAAAGCTGGAAAAATACATGTATTGACGTTTTCACGCCAAAATGCGATTTTAAAACATTTTTAATGTCATGCCATAAATAGAATCTAACATTTGTGCTCATGTTTTATTGAACAATAAATATGAACACTCATGTAAGATTCTCTATTTAGCTCCTAGGCCTGAGATGGCTTTATATGAAAAACAAAAACATGACGAGACAGCAACACACAATAAAGAATTAAGAAAAAAGAAAAACAATTACTCATGGAAAACCCGAAGATGTTTGCTTTTTTGATAAAATACTTCTAAAAAGCGGATAAAATCAAGTAAAAACAATGGCAAAGAAAAAAAAACAGGTAAGTTTTTACTGTGTCCTTCATATTTTGCCCTCAAAGGACTTATTAATTGAGATTTCTTTGTATATGTGGCTTGTGCCAGTATTAAACAAAATGGCTGAGCTTTTACTTGAATCCTTAGAATTCATCAAAAGCAGAAACAGCATGTCAGTGTCAGGGAATCAAGCACTAAATTAAATATGGGAAGTGGTTGGTGCTGCTTCACATATATGCATACAATGGAGTATGTCTTTTCCTGTGAAGTGGCGAGAGCAATCTTACTGCAACTGCCTATGCATTCTAGCTAGTCAAGTGATTTTGCAAAATATATGTCTCCCGTAACCGTGTACCGCTTAGCATTAATTAAGATTTCTGGTATTGGTCAAACAGAAATTTGATACGCTGCGTTTTGCTTACATGACTTGTCATTGCCCCTTTCCAGTCCTTTGGTGCTCAAGTCTTCAGGTCTTAGATCAAAAGTATTTTCGATGTTCCCAAAGAACGTAATTGAGTTTTCTTTAGATATATCTGTAGCACAGTCGACTCTTGATGATTTTGGCAGACGGTCTAATACCATTTCTGCTACAACTTGAACGTTATCTCGAATATGTGCCATTCTACAAAAGGTTATGAATTCCCGTCCCTCGCCTAAATACTTGTATTTTTTCTAGTTCAAATATCTTGCCTTTGTAAGTATGTTTTAATTTAAGTGATCGATTATCTAACATTTACTACAGTGACTGGAATACTTAATACCGATGTTCGTTTATTTTTCTAAATTAAGGATTACCCCCTCACAGTTAGTTTAAACATATTTTATTGCCAAAATATTTACAGCAATGGGGTTGGGTCACAAGTTCTCACAACATTAGTTTCGACCCTTCCCCTACATTCTATATATACACAATAGCTTATAAACATGGCTATATATACAAACGCATATGTTAACTTAACGAGTTGTAATCAAAGCAAAACAGATAGTAACATAAACAAGACTGTATCAGAAAAAATAAATAAGTAAATAAATAAATAAATAAATAAATAAATAAATAAATAAATAAATAAATCAGCAAATAAATATAAAGAAAATAATCAATAAATAATAATTAAAAATAAAAATAAAAAATAAATAAACAAATAAATAAATTAATAAGGAAATAAATAAATAAATGAAGATAAATATATATGAAAGAAGAAAAATTCGAACATCAGAATAGTTGATAAATAAATAAGTAAGTAATTAATATTGGATAATTAAAAGAAAAGAAAAACAAAAATAGTACGACTGCCAGGAACCCCTTCAACTTGGGAATAGAACAAATTGGTCATAAGTATACTTATTAATATACAAAATATGTTTCAAGGAAAACTTCAAACAAAGAGTCAACTGGTTTTAAAACGCTTAGTAGCATGTATATATCTGTGGACAGCTCTGAACAAGACTACATTGTTTTCCATATTCAAATTAAAATAACCACATAGAATCAGATCAATACTTAATGGTTGGAAAACTCTAACTGTGTCATTAAAAACCTGCCTTTCCATTGTAAACTTTCTACAATGAAAGAAGTAGTGGATGGCGTCCTCTATCATGCCACACAAATCACATAAAGGATTATCACGGAGATGATTTCTAAAAAGGTCATTATTAAGGTTGCTGCAATTATTTCGAAGTCGTGCATGCAATATAGAAATATATCTATTTCCTATAATAAAGTGAGAAGGAACACATGAGTTATTGAAACTTGAAGTAATATGTTTTTTAAAGGTTTGTAATGTTGATAGATTTTTTAAATCATCTTCAAGGGAGTTCCAAAGTCTAATGGAAGAAGGAATACATGATTTTTGAGAGATACTAGTCCTGTTGAAGGGCACCGATATATTTCTATTATTTCTCAAAGGGTAATTTGAAATTTCACTAACTAAAGGAGGAATTAAATCTTGTATATATGAAGGTACAATTCCATTATTTACCTTATACATGAAAGAGAGTTTATGTTGTTGCCTTCTTTTTGACAAAGTTGTCCATCCACATTCTTTGAACAAGTTTTCTAATGACACAGATCTAGTTAATCCTGTAACAAGGCAGGCGGCTTCATTTTGGATTTTTTTGTAAAGTTTGTGAGTCCTGTTCAGAGCATCCATCCAATACAACTGAGACATATTCTACAACTGGTAAAAGAAAGGACATATACATTTGTTGGAGAGCATTTCTACTAATGGAGTATTTTAGCTTACGCATTATTCCCAAAATTTAAGTCACCGATAGGACAATATTTTCAATATGAGAATGCCACTGCCCTGTACTACTTAAGGTAACACCAAGATGTTTGTGGCTATCTACGAAATTAATTGGAATATTATCTAAAACAAGTTGTGGTAAGATGTATATCTTTTTAAGAGTAAATAAAACAGCTTCAGTTTTCAGGGGATTAACTGTTACTAGCCACTGTCTAGCCCAGTTTGACAACAACTGCATATCATGGTTAATTATACCAGCTATGTCATCAATGTGTGCTGCAGAATAGAAAAGTGAGCTATCATCTGCAAACAGCCTTGTCAAACTAAGAAGATGTTCAGCTATATCATTTATGTAAACCAAAAATAAAAGAGGTCCAAGAACAGACCCCTGCGGCACCCCCGCAAAGATAGATTTTAAACATGAAAAGCAAGACTTTAGACCAACTTTCTGCTTTCTTTGACTTAAATAACTGTTTAACCATTCTAAAAGTTTCCCTCCAATGCCATTTTGCCGTAGCTTAAATAAAAGACCCTTATGCCAGACTCTATCAAATGCCTTTGACACATCACAGAACACAATGCAAGAAAACATATTATTATCAAAGGCCTGGGCTATATTATGAGAGATATCAATTAACTGAAAAACTGTTGAGTGGTGAGGTAAGAAGCCAGATTGATACTTGTATAGAAGATTATTGTCAAGTAGAAAGTTATACATATTTTTAAAAACAATCCTTTCTTGCAGTTTACCAATACAGCTCAATAATGCAACTGGTCGGTAGTTAGATGGCTGAGATTTATCTCCCTTTTTAAATATGGGAATAACATAAGCAATCTTCCAAATATCAGGGAATATTCCCTCTTCAAAAGATCTATTCATTAAAATACATAAGGGTTTTGAAACGGATTTGGAGACACCCCTGAGCATTTAATGGCTTATACCATCATCACCACTTGCTTTGTTAGGGTTGAGAACTTCAATTGTTTTTTCTATTTCTTGTTCAGTGCAAATTATTTGAGATAGAGAGTTATCAGTAAGCTTCGTAAAAGGAGGTAACTGGGTATTTTTGTCATTGACAGTTGAGATAGAGGCAAAATAGTCATTCAAACAATTAGCTTTGTCCTGATCATTAAAATGCCATTGGTTGTCACCAGATGGAAGTGCTGAACATAAAGGAGAAATTGAAGAAGTAGAATTATTATTTTTGACAAAGTGACGATTTACTTTCCAAAATTTACGTCTATCATTATTCTGAAAATCTGAAACAATTGTATCTAAATTATTATAAAAATATTCCTTAGCATGACTTTTTTGATTGTTTACCTTATTTCTGTAATATTTGTATTTTTTCCAGTCATTTTGATTACCTGATTTTAATGCAGTTTTCTTTAGTCTGTCTCTTTTCCTTGAATTCCTCCTTATTTCAGAATCATACAATGATTTGTCGTCTTTTCGAACTACAATAGTTTTACTACGGTAAATCTTGTATTAGTTCGTACAGTAAAAAAATAATTATTTTTCGCTGTGTACGAACTAATAAAAAATATTTTTCCGAGAAACGGGACTGTACGAACTAATAAAATGAAATTCTGAAGATCGAAAAACGGGACCAAAAACATGCGAAAATTACCAAAGAGGGAGGAATTTCTGTTTATCCTTTTAGCCTAATTACAGGCTGAATGTCTGATCAGTATTTTCAACTAATAGTATGGTGAAAGATTGAAAATAATCAACCAAACATAAAAGTCCGGATTGCCGTTTCAACCGACTCACATGCAATGTGCGATATACCCGGCGATATCACCCGGTTACAGGCCAACTTTACATAGGCCTGCCTTACGGGAAGAGATGTCACGTCGGACTTGTTCTATGACGATTGTCTTGATTGGAATCATACTCGGACCCACTGGGTCAGAGGAATCATAACAAAAAACTACCGACGGCTAGCTCTACAACGTAACAGAGCAATGTATATCGACGGCTAGCTCTACAACGTAACAGAGCAATGTATATCGCAGCTTTCATTTTTGGCCGATGATGTAGATTCTTATTTTCTTAGAACCCTCGAAAATGCAGCATAGAAGAAGACAATACATGTACGTACATTCAGTCCTACAGGTTAGATGTACGCGTACACTCATTGATTTGAAATGAAAACTGAAAATGAAAATGGCGACTTCTAAATACGAAAAACTGGGACGCAGAACTCTCATGAATCAGCGTAGTACATTTCTCTGCCTTCATATTGTAAAAAGACCCACAACTTACGTTTTTGCGAATGCTTACTCCATTTAAAGGCTTTGTATGAACACCTATATTTCTGCATAGGTTGGTTGGTTCGAGTCTTCATCATACGTCGTATTCCTTGTGGCGACATAACATGCTCAGCTTGTTCGCACACCCCCTTACGAAATATAGCTCGGTGTTAGGCTGTTAGCATTCTAAGATTATGATAATGGCAATCAATGTAGAACCAATTTCCCGTACTTTGTCATCTTCGGTCGCTTGACCATGGAAAAGCCATTACATGAGAAAATCTGTCTTTCGTGATTTGAGGCTGACTGACTCTTTCACAGCCAGAAACAGGGTTGGATGCACAGGCTAGTCTTTGCACTGCTATTTGAACACCATGCTATCCCGTGTACACCTTGCTTTCCATGCGCGGATCCAGGATTTTTCGTCAGGGGGGGGGGGGGGGGGGGGGTCGGGTCAATCTGACAAAAAAAGCCCTGACAACATTTTTTTTTAGTCATCAGCTTATTTTACTGAAGTCAAATGGTTAATTTCGAAGAAAACTATCATTTTTCAAGGTTCCAGATGGGGTCCAACATTTTCCGGGG
>CAXHUL010000020.1:0-31000 GCA_964019695.1 Loripinus fragilis | reverse complement strand
ATAGTTTGTAATGTGAATATGTGAATGGAGTGCGAGCATACATTTAAAATTGACAGACATAAACGTCAAACGGACATAACTTTTTTGTTTCAGTATACATGTATCTTGTTGCATGCCCAAAATGTTATTCCACCTAATGGTTACATTTGTGATGCTTAAATGGTACATACCCTTACATTATAAGGAAATTCCCGCTTTTTATTGTATGACCCTCGTACATACTCTTCATAAAAATAAAACAGTTAATATCAATTTTATCAAACTTTTGAGGGTCTTTTTCTAACTGTCTCCAGAACCAGAATGCCGTTGTCATGAGGATTTGATACGTAGCATTGGCATGTAGGGCATACAGTGTTTGTTCAAATGATGATCCTAGGTTGACCTTGACCTACTTAACGTCAGAGTCATTTTGCCTCGTAAGGCATTTAAATGGGATTTTTTTTAAACTGTTGAAGCCAAAGTCATTATTCTCAATTGATATGTTTAATATAATGAGACAATGACTATAGAATAGTTCCAAAGGTCAAGTAGGACCTGTGACTTTTCAGCCAAGGTCGCTCAGATTGGTTTCCAATAAATATATTATAACATATTTTTCTTAGAAACCACCAGGCTAAATGAATTTAAATTTCATATGAATACCCTTTAGGATGCGAGAACAAAAGTTTGTTTAAATGGTCCTGGTCACATGACCAAGATGGCCGCCATGTCCACATATGGTAAAAAAACCCTTAAAAATGTTCTTCTCCAGAACCACAAGGCTGATGACCTTGGGACTTGGTATGTAGCACTGGTAATGTAGGGCCTACTAAAATTATTCAAATGATGGTCCTAGGTTGACCTTGACCTACTTAACGTCAATGTCGAATTTGCTTACTTATGCAATTAAATGGGGAAATTTTGAATTTTGAAAAGTTAATTTGTTTGAACACTGTTAAAGCCTAAGTCATTTTTCTCTCTTGATATGTTAAACTTAATCAGACAATGACTATAAATAAGTTCCAAAGGTCAAGATCGACCTTTCAGCCAAGGTGGCTCACAATTGAGACCCATCAATATATTTTTCTCAGAAACCACTAAGCAAATTGAACTCAAATTTTATTTTGAGACTCCTTATGATAGGTTAGCCAAAATGTATACAAATTGTATTTGTCACGTGACCAAGCTGGCCGCCACACCCATATATGGTAAAAACATTTAAAAACATTTTCTCTAGAACCAGAAGTATTTAGCATTGAGGATATGGGCCCTACAAAGTCGATTCCTAATGGATTAATATGAGAAAAATCATGAAATGTTCATTTTTCCAAACCTTTTTTAGCTGAAATCATAATACTTGCGAGAAATATTTAACCTAATGAGACAATGGTTTTATATAAGTACCAAGCTGTCAAGCTTACCTCTAACCTTTTAACCAAGACCACTCAATTGGACTGCCACATATCTATATAAACACCTTTTTCTCAGAAATCGCTAGGCTGTTTGATGGAGTATTCATTAGATTGTTTAGGTCACTTGCCCAAAATGGCTTCAACCCCCATATATGGTAAAACAACATTTGTTCCATTATAAGCTGTAGTTGACCTTGACCCATTTTAACATTATTTAAGAGATCAGGTGAGCGCCTCGGGACCTTCAGGTCCTCTAGTTAAATATCCTGTGCAAATGAAATAATTTGGTCTCAGTGAGACCATTTCCAGAACTCCTTGATCCGTCCCTGTTTTTCCCTTTTACAATGGACGTTTGCCTGACAAATACCATCCTGGAGGGTCTGGATGGGGGGGTCTGGTATTCACTATTCATTAAAAATTTAGCCCATTATTCATCTCATTAAAATTTTGGGTTATTCATTAAAATAAGACCAATTATTCATTAAAATCATTCATTAAAATAAACTTAGAAATACCAATATTTCTACGGACGCGGCATTGGTCAAAATTATGCTTAAAAATATAGTTTATATGTTTTAAGATTGGAGTGAGCGAAGCGACCGAGGAAAAACATTTGTATTTTATAGCGTAAATGACATTTAAGAGTGAAAAAGCAATGATAGTAGGACATTTTAAAGAAAACGTAGGGAAATGTAGGAACACAAGGAAAAGTAGGGCCTATCTGAAAGCCTGATTAATCAATTTTCTATCAAAATTAGCATGATAAAAGTTGTAACAATAAAACCACAAAAACAGAATAACTTTTGAAAACTGAGAAATTAGGTGGCCTGATAAGAGTTTAATTTATAAAAACCGAGCGAGCAAGGAAAAATTTTAATGATTTTATAGGGACAATTAAAACATGACACACCTGCTGGGAAGCCAAAGTTAATGGCGACCCCCCTTCTAGCCACATGGAAATGCATATGACTCCCCTACTTTTTAGCCCCCCCCCAGGCTTTCAAGTGCCCTTCAACAAAAAAATGGGGAAAAGTAGCGATAAAATATTGGGTAAGTAGTGAAAAAGTAGGGATAATTGGTGTAAAAAGTAGGGATAGCAGGGCTTTTCCAAGTACAAAATTTATCACAATGAGTAGTTAGAAATAAATTCCACGCTAAATAAGCAGGATAATAGCTGTGAAAATAGTACAAGCTAAACAGAGAGCCCTTTGGGGTTAAAACTAAAAAAATTGATGTTTTGCAGCGTGCTCCCTGAAAAATATATTAGTTAATTTATTAAATCCGAGCGAGCGGAGCGAGCGAGGAAAAAATTCCGGATTTTTACGAGTTAATGACATTTTAAAGTAAAAACGGAGGGATAGTAGGGCATTTTTAAGAAAAAGTAGGAGCAAATCAAAAAGTAGGTCCCACTTGTAAGCCTGCCCACCCCCCCCCCCCCCTTTACTGAAAAAAGACATTTTTGCAGCTGAACAAAAACGGACTGAGTACAGAAAGATTAGACACATTTTTTGAGACAATTTATCAATAGATTATGAGGCAACTCACCAACACTTTATGAGACAATTCACTGATAAATTTTGACACAGAGACACCTCATCATTTTATGAGACAATTTAATTCACAGACACTTTTTTTAAATTCTAAATCTAAAAAATATTGTAGGGGTATTGTCTCAGAAAATGTTGTTGAATTGTTCCGAAATATATGTTTTTGAGTTGTTTTCTCTATAAATTCTCTTGATTTCCCCAAGTCACACTGTAATGGTAACAGGTCGTTTTGGCCCCGCCCGGGGCATTTTGACATGGATTGTTTCAGCCTGAGTAGTGAAAGGGTCCTTTTTACATTTCAGCCTGTTTTTTTTTTCACAAAACTTAACACCTGCCCATCTGTTCATTCATACACATATAATAATGTATACTTTATCACTTTCAGACTTTGGCCAAAACATTCAAAGACCGAAATGACTCACTCTGAAAATTGCCGAAATGACCCACCTACCAAGTCTGAAACGACCCACCCCCTAAATTTGGACCTACTTCTTTCTTTCACAGTTTTGAGATCAGAATCATAGAATGTGTGCATAACAGGAACCACATGATTACTTCCTGTGTCTTTTTCTTGAGTTTTTGGGACTTTTCTGTTTCAATCTCTATTTCAGATGCCATTTTGTATGGATTTTCGCTAAATTGTGTCTCTTAGTTTTATAAATTGTAGAATTACCTTATGATAATCAATCAATTACAAAGGGTGGGATCAATTTTAAAGAACAAACTGAGTCAATATTTTATAAGTACATGTATAGGCTTTAACAAATGCATTGATATTTTTTTTATTTTTTAGCATTATTCATTATTCATTAAAATCTGATTATTCACTATTCATTAATTTTTTCTTCTATTCATTAAAAATGATAGGATTATTCATTATTTTTAGGCCCTCATTATTCACTATTCATTATTTTTTGGGCTCATTAATCACTATTCATTATAAAAAGGGGCCATTATTCACTAATCATTATACCCCATCTAGACCCTCATCCTGGACGTACAGGCAAATCTACTCTTTTGTTCTTGATGAAATTATGTTCGTCAACAAAAGTTGGGAGATTGCGCATTGTTGTTAGTTCTGATCCCGCTGGCATCATCATACTGATCGCACTGGCATTGGCATATGCATACATGTACAGTAAAACCTATGTAAAATGGCCACTCAAAAATAGACAAAACAAAGATCTGAATAACAATTGGTATCTTTATGAAGGTCGAAAGTATTGCAGAATGCTCCCCTTGGAGCATTCTGCAATATGTTTGACCTGCATTAAGTGATAATTGGTTTTGAAAACCAATTTGTGGTCTTTTGAGAAATGCCGTTTTACACAGATTTTACTGTAGTTTTATGTCAGCACAATCTCTAGAACCAGAGAACAGTCAGTACCTAGTGCATATTGTTTATTGTAATCATCTTGGTGGTTATGGTAACCAAACTAGGAATATTGATTTAACGATAATTTGAACATCATAAAAACTAGGATTGGAAATTTGGATAAAGAGTTTTGTTGAGCTGATTCATGTTCTTTATTATTTTGTATATTTTGAATGTCCTGTGTTCTTATATTTAACATGGAGGATATCCATGGCTTTAAGACGCGTTTTAAATATTTATTGTTCTTCTGTTAAAGCTGCATAGTCTGTAACTTTTGACCTTTTAATTTTAGAACTAATGTTTCTATTTTTCAAGAACACAGTAAAATAACTAAAATTCAGGTAAACATTTTGCCAATTTCGTAAATCTTAACAAATTATCAGTATCAAAACAACATAATTTATGTTAAAATCAACTGTGTATAATTATTGGAGGGACGCAAATAATTGCCAACAAGAGAAAACCACACCTGTTTTATAAGATAAATCACTTTTCCCTGTAGTTTATAGCTATAGTGAACAGATTTTTATGAAAACATAACTTAATTCTACTTTTACAAATGATTTAAAAAGAAAATAAAAAAAATCGAAAAATGTTCATAGCTGCAGACTTAGTCTCTTTAAATATGAAAGGCATGAAAGCCACACATGAGGATAGACCAGTGTTCTCCCATTTATATAGGGGATACGTATTGGACAGCAGTTATTCTAATTTGCACCGTCATAGAGGATAACCATTATGGATATGAAGGTCATACACAAAACATTCATTGTTTTATTTTGCAAAAGTCAACACCAATTCTCATTTGCACATGGAGGATAGCTATGGCAGTTAGAATGTCGTTTATTGTCTTTCATATATAGAGGAGCACAGTGGCTCAAATGGTATAGCTAAGGACCTTCTATTTTGTATATGACGTATATAGCCTAAGGCCTTGGATAGAATTTGTTGCTAGTTCGAGACACCACAGGCACTGTGTTGTATCATTGAGCAAACTACTTTATCCTCTGTTCAATCCTTGTTCAACCCAGGAAAACACGAAAAACTTCTAAACATGACTGAGAATAAACAGTTTAAAACATTAATTTATGGGTTGGCGTGCGGTGTTCTGGCTTGATGAGTAAAGTCACATTGTTGGCTAACGTTGTTTTGAATGTCATTTAATATGGTGTTTGGTTCAGCTAGTGATGGCTTTTCCTGGCAAAGGAACTGCCTTTGCTTGTTGCTATTTCTTTTTTTGGAAATTGCTGGCGGTGGACGCTCTTCGGCTTATTCCGTAATAATTCCTGGAGTTAGCCCTGAAGTTTCTGAGTGTGGCCGATGACTTCCAAGTGAGAATTTTTCTTATTTTGTCACTTATTTGTCTTTCTCTGCCTTTTATAAACGCATTTCATGTATCCATTGTCAAATGTTATGTGATTTGCAAATAAATTTGAGTTGAGTTGACTGAAAAATAGTTGACTGGGTCATAAAGCATTAACACTAAAACATGGATATCTTGCTCATTGCTAACCTACTTTAAACAGAAAATATCTGTGGCATTACGCACACTACTCATTGAACATTCATCTTGTTTCTGTTTATATGGCCTTAATAGGAGATAGGAGATGGTTAAATTAGACATCTCTTGTTCTAGTATTTTCTCATGGATGGTTGTTGTGGCTTCAGGAAGCCACTTATGGATTATTCTTTGTTTTCTTAAGCATGGAGATATATGTAGCGTTAAATTGATTATTTTTTGTTTTCCTATTTTAAAGGAGATATATGAGGCGCAAGGAAAGCCATACATTGAATGAACATATGTTATTATTTTTTTATGGATAATATTTATGACCCTAGGAAAGCCATGCATGTGATCCCATTTTATATTGAGGTTTTCTTTGTGAGTTTGATTGTACATTTTTCTCCAATTTTATATGCAATGCATCTGTGCCATTAATGCCTGACATTATTTAACAGCATTTGTTCTTTTTCATGAGGGTTAAATAAGTGGCAGCAGGTTTTTTAACGACTATGCACTTGATATCCATTGTGCACCTGAGAGGTGAGCTTTTGTGATCAGTCTTTGTCCAGCACCTAAAAAATGATTTCACAGAAATGTGTGCCCTCTAACAAAGTTGCACAAATAGTTTTGTTCTACTGATAAAATTGCCGCATTTATAGGCTCAAACAAGATAGAAAAAATAAACAACATCTGAACCACGGACCCAAATTCAAATTAATGTATCAAATGTTCTTCTTAATGCCCTCTAACAGCATTGTGCAAATGGTTCTGCTACGTTGAACCAAAATCAAAAACAGGAAAGGGAATCTTTCAACCACCTCTTCTGAATCACTGGCCCAATTCAAAACATTTTCATTAAAATCTTCCTCGAAATGCACTCTACCAAAATTTCACATCTGGTATTGCTCCGCTGAAAAATTGGCCACCAGAGCTAAAATCAAAAAAAGAATATTTAAATGACATCTCTAGACCATTTGGTCAAAGCTTAGAATAAGTTTTCACAAATTTATTGACCATAATGTTCTGCCAAATTAACATTCTTCAAGGCAAATATTCCACCATAAATGATATTTTCCAATAGTGTACGAAGGTTTGGGTAATTGTAAAAAAAATACCTATTAAATGAGTAATAAATCAAAGATTGTGTGCAGAAACACGATTTTGAATGCTCATTTGGCGCTTCACTTATTGTCCCTCATTTATTTGTCATTTCCACAACCTTACAAATAATGAACTAAAGATGCATAATCCTTTTCCCATCAGAAAACACTTTTAAGGACCCCACAAGTCCACAATGTTTGTAATATACTATTCAATATTTGATTAGGCTAGGTGATGATAAAAGTATGTCAGAAACACATGAAGCTGTGGTTTTACATGGGTGTATTTTTTGTATGCCATTACTGAACATCTTGCTCGAAGCTAATCTTTACTTGAAGGGTTCTTCTAGTTGTTGTACATACAGCTGCATTACAAGCACACATACTTAAATTGTGCATCACTGGGTGTTATAAATTTTATGTTAAGGATGAAATGAGGACAAAAGTGAATAAATGTCATTTCCACAACTGTCATTTCCGAAATGGTGTTGGTTGCGGTAATGCCATAGAGCCAAGTAATAATAGAATTATTTCATTTTTTTCTTTGAGAGCTTCAATATATGTTGCACACTAGAATGCTTTGTTTGTATTGCCCTAGTCCTATTATACGGATGTTAATCTTACTCTCATTTCCGTAACGTCGTTTCCACAACAAAAAACGCGTCATTTCCGCAACTTTTCTTGTGGTTAAACCCTCATTACTGTAAACACTTCCATATGAATACACTGAGCAAAATTTCTAATTGGCCGCCTTAAATTTTTTGCGCTTGTTTTGAAAGTAAGATTTGGTTATACAAATATCATGCTTCTATAAATCAACCAAGGATTTGCCGAGACGCTGCAGTCATTTCATTTAAAAATGACTGGTATTTCGTGCAACGATGATGCTAGAGTAATGGTACCCTTATTTCAAAAAGTCACACTTTTTTCTACAATATTATATATTCCACAGAGACGCTATCCATTTGTGTTTTTGTTGTTTGAAGATGTTACTGGCTGCCGTGATTTAAGATGAACAAGCTTCAAATGTGCTATACTCGGACTCTTCGTTTCTGTTTCGTAAAAGCATGAAGACAAACACTACCAGCAGCTAAATCATAGAAATTCAGCTTTAGGCATGCTAATAACATAGGAAGTTCGCACTGTTCGGTACGCCTTATTATTTGCGACACGGCATTGAATTTTTCAGCGTTTATTTATTTCTACTAGAAGTTTGGAAATTGAAAAAAATGCAAAGTGCGGTCAAATTGATTTTTTTAAGTTTAACATTCAAACCGGAATGTGCACAGCAGCAGTGAAATGTTTGTCATCAATAAATGGACGAATCAAGTTCTAATCTAATAGACCATACTTGTTCAGATACAATAAAATGCATACAACAATTTTTGCACGAGTAACTGAATAATAATGATTAATTTAAAAAATCTAAAATATGTGATATTTTAAAGAGTGCGTAAAAATCTACTTTAGTCAAAATGTCAAGTGTTTAGTGTTTTTTGAAGTCGGTTAGACCAGTTTATTACCAACTGCACTTAAATTTGATATAAAACTTCACTTAAAACCATTTTCTTGGAAAAAATTGTATTTTTGCATTTTATACGAAAAAAATGTGGATCGAAAGACAACTTGTCTGAAAGACCACTAAACTTTTGCCCATTAAACTGCACATGTTAGGCAAATTTTCATTTCAATGTTATTAGCCAATGGTCAGAAATAATGAGTTTAAAAAGTGACCAATTAGAAATTTTGTTCAGTGTAAATGAAAGGTTATTCTAGCCATAACAAGGTTATCAGGGACTGCTATAACACATTATTATGTGTAAACAGTTTAAGCACAACTTAATGCCTCCATGCGAGCTTAACATTTTTTGTTCTTCAACAACAGCAGATGATTCTAGGGCGAAGATTTGGTACCGGTAGAATGCATATAAGCCCCTCCCCCCTCCCAGTGGCTTAGGCTGTAGGCTGCTGTCCGTTCTAATTAAGGCGGTGGTTCTGTTTTTGTTGATTCGTTGTTGATTGCTACTCCCATTATGGGATTCTGTAATTGTTCGCTGTTTTGTTGTGCCGTACTTTATGTCCATTCTAATTTTGCAATCATCTTGATGGGGAAGAGAGAGTCTAAGTGCTTTGCTTAGTTTGTCTTCCTGGTGTCTCGTGATTGTTGTGTGGCTCTTCCTCGGGGTGCCATGGGTTTGTCTTCAGTTTTTGATTGTGGTATCTCCTGATCATATTCACTATTTTTAAAGAGCGAAAAAAGTTAGTTAACCACTTTTTAGGATTGTTTTATCCCAATTTCATCCATATTCTGATTTAAATATTATTTCTGTAAAAGTTGTATTGTTCACTATGAAACTGGCTGAATACGAGGGTCGTCCAATAAAAAGCGAGAATGTCCTTATAATGTAAGATTTTGTACCATTTAAACATACCAAATGTAACCATTTGATGGCATAACTTGGCAACGATATATCCAACAGTTTGATGGAAAGTAATGTCGCTTGTTGCTAAGCAACGAAAAAATTATACAAAAGCTTACCTGGCGGGATGTCATAAAATGGTTGCCATGGCTACTGGCATGTGCACAGCAGTTCCAAAAAAACCTGTTTTATAAACTACAACATACGGTAACTATTCTGTAAACCTCATTGATTCTTTTTGAAACATGTCAAAGTGACAGGTACGTTTAGATTGAAAAGGCGAAAGAAAAAGGGAAGTTGTGGTATCAGAAATGGGGGTAGGGGTCAAGAATTGGCCCTTAGTTATCGTTGGTTGGTACAAACGTTTTGAATCACCCTAAAATTGATTAATATATTCTATATTTCAAAATAATATTTATAAAAAATATGTATCAAATGTACGTCTTGTTGCCTAGCAACATAAGAATATAAAATATACAAATAGTCTAATTTCCACAATTGCGTGGTTGCTAGGCAACCATGACTAACTTGTACAGTATTAGTGACCATATTTCTTGTTACATTGAGAATAATTAAACTGGAGCAAAGTAAACTATGTACAGATACATGTCAATGCACTCTACGTTTGGTAAGTATAAGATTTTTGTATGAGGAAAATCCGGCCAGGTTACCTTTAATATCATTTTTTCGTTTCCGTCAAGTAATTAGATATACTCAAGCAAAATAAGAAACGCCCGTTTTTCATTGTCGAGTATCTTTCAATCCAGTGAAGATGTCAGACACACAAAGTTGGCAATGATTTGATTTCTTATCCAGAAGGATTATTGGACCTGATGTGAAACAGCTTTTCATATTATTAACAGAAATTCAATCGTCAAAACGTGACATGGTTTTCGTTAAATGGTAGCCAGGAAAGTCAGACGATGAAAAATAACTAAAATTCCCAAAACCGCTTATCAAACCAGCGAAATTGCAGTCCAAAATTTACGAAATTGCCTCCATTTTAATAAAACAAATAACGATTTAAGAACTTCTAAATCTCCTTAACCTTTCACCATTTAACACCTTTTTGTTCATTTGTTGTGTTTGTGTATAACAACAATAACACAAAAGAGAAACACTATAGCTGATGTCGGTCATCAAAGGTTCACTTTTGTGTTTGTATTCCCCAAACCGTAGTACAGAACAATCTTAAGAGAATTTCCATTATCAATTGTTTTTATGGTGATTGGCCTAAATAAATGCTTAAATGTTTTTGATGACGAAAAAGATATTCGAATTTGTCCGATTCAGTTGATTATCAAACTGCTGGACCAACAATGACTTTTCTGAGTGTCTACACGCACGCTTGTGATCAATCTTTTGTGACTTCAGAGTACGTGACAGATAAATGGCTGTGGCCATGAAAGCAATGCATACAGTTAGCACGTATGGCATCTTACCAGAGATTATGTAATGTGCTTGAACGGTCCTTGATTACGACGGACGCACAAGCTATTGATGTTGTGACTTTTGGCTTTGAGGGTACTGATTTTCGCTGCGTTGTCTGCGGCTCTACTGATTATCAAATGAGTTTCTTTTTAGTGAATGTTGTTGCTAAGTGGTCATAGTTTGTAATGTGAATATGTGAATGGAGTGCGAGCATACATTTAAAATTGACAGACATAAACGTCAAACGGACATAACTTTTTGTTTCAGTATACATGTATCTTGTTGCATGCCCAAAATGTTATTCCACCTAATGGTTACATTTGTGATGCTTAAATGGTACATCTTCATAAAAATAAAACAGTTAATATGAATTTTATCAAACTTTTGAGGGTCTTTTTCTTACTGTCTCCAGAACCAGAATGCCGTTGTCATGAGGATTTGGTACGTAGCATTGGCATGTGGGGCATACAGTGTTTGCTCAAATGATGATCCTAGGTTGACCTTGACCTACTTAACGTCAGAGTCATTTTGCCTCGTAAGGCATTAAATGGGATTTTTTAAACTGTTGAAGCCAAAGTCATTATTCTCAATTGACAATGGCTATAGAATAGTTCCAAAGGTCAAGTAGGACCTGTGACCTTTCAGCCAAGGTCGCTCAGATTGGTTTCCAATAAATATATTATAACATATTTTTCTTAGAAACCACCAGGCCAAATGAATTTAAATTTCATATGAATACCCTTTTAGGATGCGAGAACAAAAGTTCGTTCAAATGGTCCTGGTCACATGACCAAAATGGCCGCCATGTCCGAATATGGTAAAAAAACCTTAAAAATGTTCTTTTCCAGAACCACAAGGCCGATGACCTTGGGACTTGGTATTAAGCACTGGTAATGTGGGGCCTACTAAAATTATTCAAATGATGGTCCTAGGTTGACCTTGACCTACTTAACGTCAATGTCAAATTTGCTTACTTATGCAATTAAATGGGAAAATTTTGTATTTTGAAAAGTTAATTTCTTTGAACACTGTTAAAGCCTAAGTCATTTTTCTCTCTTGATATGTTAAACCTAATCAGACAATGACTATAAATAAGTTCCAAAGGTCAAGATCGACCTTTCAGCCAAGGTGGCTCATACTTGAGACCCATCAATATATTTTTCTCAGAAACCACTAAGCAAATTGAACTCAAATTTTATTTTGAGACTCCTTATGGTAGGTTAGCCATAATGTATACAAATTGTATTTGTCACGTGACCAAGCTGGTCGCCACACCCATATATGGTAAAACATTTAAAAACATTTTCTCTAGAACCAGAAGTATTTAGCATTGAGGATGTGGGCCCTACCAAGTCGATTCCTAATGGATTAATATGAGAAAAATCATGAAATGTTCATTTTTCCAAACCTTTTTTAGCTGAAATCATAATATTTGTGAGAAATGTTTAACCCGAAGAGACAATGGTTTTATATAAGTATCAAATGTTAAGCTGACCTGTGACCTTTCATTCAAGGCCACTCCTTTGGACTGCCTCATACACTCAGAAATCACTTGGCCGTTTGAACTCAAATTTCATATGGATTATTCTTTTAGTTATTTTAGGTCACTTGACCAAAATGATCGCAGCCCCCATATATGGCAAATCAAAATATGTTTCAGTGATAAGCCTGCTGACCTTGATTTATTTTAACATTGTTAAGGAGATCAGGTGAGCGCTTCAGGAACTTCGGGTCATTTAGTTTATGGAATTATCCGTTTTTGCTTCACTGAATATGATGGCTTTCATAGCTAAAATAGATACAAGACTTTAAAACGACATCTACCGAATCACTAATCAAAATTCAAAATATTTAAATACAAATCTCTCTCCTAATGACATCTACCAAACTTGCGCACAGATAATGCTCCGCTGAACAAAATGGCCAAAATAGAACACAACCGTGTAAAGGTCGTCTCCTGAACCATCTACCCAAATTTAAATTATCTCACACAAATGCTTGTCGTAATGCCTTCTTTCAAAATTGCACAAGTGGTTCAGCTCCACTGAATAAAATAAGAGGAACCTTTCAATAACATCTCCATAACATTTGGTCAAGGTTTAAATTAGAAAATCTGTCATTTTTCCTGTATGAACAGGAAAAGATTGCAGACCAACCCAGATCCACGTGTGGAAAAAAGTAAATGAGTATGATCAGTAAATACCACAATAACACATTGCAGACCACTGCAGACTAACAGACACGAGACATCAGGAAGACAATTTAAGCAACGCACCCAGCTCTCTCTTTCTCGTCAAGATGATTGCAAAACTAGAAAGAACACAAAAATACACAGAAACTCCACAACCAATGTGAGGTACATAAACAATGAATCAACAACAGAACCACCGCCTTAGAACCGACAACAGCCTAAGCCACTGGGGGGGAGGGGGGTACTGGCGCCAAATCTTCGCCCTAGATTCAGTTGTTAAAACAAAAAAAAATGTTTAGCTCGCATGGAGGCTGCCTAACACAGAACACAGACAGCCGCAACACAATTGCAAAGCAACCAGCTTTAATTTCACACAACTTTGCCGCATACTACTCTCTGCTTTTGCGCAAATGGTCCAGTATCGTTGAAACAAATGGATACCAGACAGAGCTTAAAGTAGAGAAATATTTTTTAACAATATATATTCAACCACTTATTCAAACTTATCTATTGACGAGATGGTAGGGGCCTGATGTTTTGGTTGTTTGTCGGGTCCACCGGGGTTTACCTGTTGGATTTCTTTTGCTCCTGTATTCAGTTTAATTTACTGTTGAGTCCTTATCCTTGCTTTATCTCCTTGTTATATCTTGATTTATATGTTCTAGAAGATGATGCATTGATAAGTTAGGGGTCTTTCATGCAAACCAAATATTTATGTGTCTTGATCCACATCTGAATTAAGGGTGAGGTTGGCGCCGTTAAACCGGTTTAAGCCCTCCAGTAAAATATTTTACTGACCGTTCCAAGGCGGTACTTCTTTTGTGGATCTTTCATGTTTTTGTTCTGTCTTGTGTTTGGTATGTCTTTGTGCGCGTCTGTTTATATGTGCTTTGTGGTCACATGCTGGGAAAGTGCTGACCTCTTGGCTCTCGTTTGTGGTGTCTACTGTGAGTTTGTCACTTTCCCATTGGTATCCTGGGTCAGGTGTGGTTCTTGATTGTATTGATTCCTGAACTATGCACCCTTACTTACTTTAACAAAAAAGACACAAATGTTCCCCACTGGTACTGTAAATCCTCATAATACCTTCTACCAAAACTACTGATACATTTCATCTCTGGTAAACAAAATGACCATCAGAGCTATATTATAATTGCGATTATGCAGCACTGGCACTGGCATGAGTACAAAATTATTTACACATAACCCTTCTAATGCACCTTAAATTTCATAAATAATTAGGATCCAAAGAAAATAATGGAGACAACAGCTAAAAATAGAAAACTTTAAACGACACCTGATACACTGGCCCAATTTCACAAAGTCAAAATGCCAATCTACCAAAGTTGCACAAATTATCTGCACCCCTGAATAGCTAAAATAGAAAATAAAATCTTTAAACAACGTCTCCTGAACAACTTATCAAAATTCAAAAGTATTCCACACAAATATACCTCATCATGCTTTCTACCAAATATTCACACATGGTTCAACTCCTCGGAACAAAATGACCACCTGAGTTGAAAATATTTATAAAAAACTTTGAAAGGTATCTCCTTAATTGCATGCCTTTAATCAAAATAATTTCACACAAATGTTCTCAATAACACTCACTACTGTGAAGACAAGAAAGCCATACATTGAGCAACCATGGTTCTCATTTTTAAAATGGAAATATGTTACGTAAAGAAGACATGATGATACATTAACATGGCCTCTCATTTCACAAGAAGAATATTAGTATGAATAGCGGTTAAAGGGGACGGCAACATTGAAAACAAACGAATCCTAAATGTACGCCCTTATTAAATCACGCAATTCTGCAACACAAACCCGATCGAAATTGGATAATGAATAAGAAAGTTAAAGCAATCCAAGAATCAAAATTCTGACTTTTATTAAGCCAATGGAGATCACCATTTTGAATATAAATTAGCTTCCTGTAAATTCTGAAAAGCTAATAAAATCGCCGATTACATTGCAAGCCGTACAGATTTTGTTCAAAATCAACTTTTTTCCACGAAAGAATCAATAAAGATTAAAACAAAATTAACATGAATATTGGTAAACTATTTATTATGTTTATGCACATTTAATTAGGACTTTGTGACGTCACACAGCCTAAAATGGCTGCCTACCATAGCTTTCAATTGCCTACTATACAAATAACTGTAACTGTCTTATTTTTCATTCGATTTTGATCGGGTTTGTTGCAGATTGCATGGTTTAATAAATGTTTGCATTACAGATTCACTTGTTTTCAATGTTGCCGCCCCCTTTAAGAAAGCCTCCCATTAAATATCAATAGTTCTCCTGTTTAATATTGAGGATATTTGTCGTGTTAACAAGGCCAATCATTGAACATTATACAATTATTGACGTCCATGAAGTAGACATGAGGATTTATCTACCAAAAAAAGAGAAATATATTTAACTGAGGCCAAAAGGCCGCGGTGAATATCACTGTTAAGTGTAAAGGTTAGATAAAAAAAAGTTAGTGAGTATAATCACAAACTGTAGACCTACACACAGCACCGGACATACACAGTCATAAGACATCTGAAAGACAATAAAATCAAAGCAACCAGCTTTCTCTTCCTCGCCAAGATGATTGTAAAACTAGAAAAGACAAACAGTAATGGGAACAAAAAACAAAGACGAACACAGAACATCTCTAGTGAGGCGTTCTGAATGAGTTGTTATGCCTGTCCCCGTTTGGGACGAACTCCAAAAAATGTCCAAGCTTTCAAATCATTCCACAAAGAACGTAGTTGAAATTGGTTGTAAATGTGACCTGAATAGTTATGAATGAATTCCGCCTAACTTTAGATGTTAGTTTGCCAAAACGATTTAGAAGACTATTTCGAGTAGCATAAAAGGAAGTGTTTGGAATATTTTTCCTGGATTATTTAATCTATAGGGGTGATTTCCCTTTGACCTGGATCTGTTCGACATACAGGTAACCGACAGCCATGCCTTTTATTTGTGAGTTTATCTCTTTTCCTGCACTCATTGGAATCACCACAGTATGTGATGATCTCAGTGAGACAATGAGGAGCCATAAAGCATTTAGTGTGTGTAGGTAAGATCTAGAAATGTCATTTGACAATATGTTCCAAATACACGACAAAGCCGTCTCACTGAGGCGATTCTGATGTGTGCTTAGGGCATATGCCATAATAACGTTTACAATACATGTACTTACTACGTGTGGTAGATAAGATATAGAGATATCCTCTGAGAATATGTTCCAAATACACACCAAATCCGTCTCACCGAGGCGATTCTGATGTGTGCTTAGGGCATAAACTATAATTACGTTTTATAATACACGTCTTTACTATGTGAGGTACAGTATAGCAATGTCCATCGATGCTTCAAAATATAGTTTGTTTGTTGGTACTCATCAGAACCATCTCAATGAGGTGATCCTAATGTGTAACGTAGCAATAGTTCAAAAACCGTGCGCATGTCTTAAATCATTTCTGAATGGCAATTTGGAATAATTGCTTGCACGGGCCTATGCAAGATGCACAAAATTTACACATTTATTCTGTCGTACATTTGTACGTCCCTTAAATATCGATTTGGACATTTTGGATATTTTGGCCAAGATCTGATCGCAACCTTATAGTGTACCAGATCACGACCCGATGTTGACGTCGTAAACGGCGGAACGTATCCAACTTTTACCTATTTATTATGTACCTTGTCGAAAGACGAAAACACAAGGCACACCATAGAAAGCAGTTTCTGCATATTAGAAATTAAGGTCAACAAAAAACATGCCAGGCCCCGTTCAAACATCACTAGTAGTCACGCTTATATATATATATATGTTTGTACCATAGTTTACAGACAGTCTAATGCTTCAGCTTTAACAAGAAGTAGACTTAATTAAAGAGAATCCTCTCGTATCTATGGTCAAAAGGATGGCCGTAAGAAATCTGATGTTCTCTATATAAGGAGTGTTCAGTATTTATTTATTTTTTATTTATTTATTTATCTATTTATTTATTTATTTTGACAAAGCATGATGATAATCTTACATTAGATTAATGTAATAAAATCACCTTGTTTCGTTTATTAGGCTGTCTCTCAGTTTAAAAGCCTTTGTAATGTATATTGCCAGATTTCTTAGGACTTTTGCTTTTGTACTATTCATTAATGTTATATATTTTTAGACACTAGGATTAACATAGAAGTAACGTTGTGTGTATTGCTGTCGCAAATCAGTGTAACTAGGACAAATTAAGGTAAAGTGATATTCATCTTCCAAATCATTTCTGTTGCATAATGTACATTTTCTCTCCCCGCGTGGTATATTTCTATGCCTTCCTACTTCAATACTTAAACGGTGTGATGAAAGTCTTAATTTTTCAATTGCATTTCTGAGTTTTCTTTTTTGAATGACTAATAGATATGAAGATAGTTCGAATGTCTGCTTTATCTCTTTATACATGTATAAAGCAGTTGATAGGTTTATGCCTTCCCTCCATTCTGTGATATATATGTCCCTTAATCTAGCTTGGAGAATAGGCATAAACTTTTTTACATCGACAGACTCTGGGAATATCCCTACATCTGGGAACCCACTCAACTCAAGGAGATTTTTCACTTTCGAGGTCAAGCTTACAACACCAGAATCGTTCTCTACTTCGTTTCCCATATTCATATTTAATGTTCTTAAAATGCAATTTTCCTGCTTTCCATTGTGTAAGTTTAACCAGTATTTTATAATTCTGACTCGACGCCCTATAAAGAGTGGAAAACGCCCCAATTCTCCTGCCAACGATAAGTTATTAGTCTGCATTTTTACATTTAGGACCCATTTACAAAATTTTTTGTGTATCCTTTCCATACGTTCTGCTCTTGCAAACCTCCAAATTTCACAGCCGTAATTTAAAATAGATGCTACGAAAGAATCAAACAATATATTTAAAGGTATTTCCATAGTTCGTGTTATTGCGAAAAGACAATTCATGGCTTTTAGCCCTTTCCCTGCCAAAGTGTTTATCGCTTTTAAATACGTTCCCCCACTCGATAAAACAATGCCAAGGTAGTTAAAGCTACTGACCATTTCTATTTCGTTCCTCCCCTATGTCCATACCTCCCGTCTGTTTAAGATTCCAGCTTTACAAAAGACAATGATTTTGGTTTTGTCCACATTGACTTCGAGGTTCCATTTATTACAATAAGATTCTAGGTTATTGAGTGAAGACTGGAGCCCTTCAATAGTATCAGAAAACAAGACGGCATCGTCTGCAAATAACAACAGATAGATGGAGAGTTGTTCCAAGGTCAAGCCTGCATTTTGATCTTGCTGTAAATATAGTTCAAGGTCATTCAAAAACAAAGAAAACAAGAATGGTGAGAGTACTTCCCCCTGTAACAACCCTACCTCTGATTTGAAGAAGTCTGACAGGGTATTCATATTTTTATCACGCGATTTAACTTCATTATATATAGATCTTATGAGGTCAAACAGTTTGCCATTAATTCCGCTATTTATCAGCTTGAACCAAAGTCCCTTTCGATATACAGAATCAAAAGCCCTCTTCAAGTCGATAAAAGCGCAATATAATTTTTTCTTATTTTTTATCATTTTATTGATAAATGAGTCTAGAATAAAAGTTGCATCGACTGTGCTGTAATCAGCTTTAAATCAAAACTGTGCATACGTAATAATGTTATTCTGCAGCGACCATTTTTAAAGCCGTTCATTCATTATTATCGTAAAAAGCTTCCCAAGGCAGCTTACGAGAGAAATCCCCCTATTACTCGGTTCATTCCCTTTGTTATAAATAGGAATAATTACACCCTTGGCCCACTGCCTTGGAAAGCTTTTTTTGTCCAAAATATAGTTAAATAAGTTTTGTAAAGGCTGCAGAATCACGTTCATGCTTTCCTTTAAATATTCATTTATGATAGAGTCTAAGGCGCATGCCTTGTTTGGATTTAGTTTCTTTGATGCCTTTTTTTTTATTTCCTCTTGACTTATTGGCTCATCAAGCTCGCCAAATGCTGGGTCACCCCTGTCAGAACTTTCAAAATCCTGCATAAACGTATCTACGTCCGGGTTGCTAAACGCGTTTCCTTGGTTTTGAAAGTGTTCGAAAATATTCATGGAAATCAGTTATTGGGATACCCTGCCCCACATTTGTTTTTGTTTTGCTTTTAAATAGTTCCCAAAATTCTCTCGGCTGTTTTTTCTTGAACTCATTAATACGTCGACCCTGCTCGTAACGGTATTTCTGTTTACTTCATCTACAACAATATATAGTCTTTTTTTGCAGCCATCATCATTTTTCTAGTATCGTCGTTTCTATGCAGATTAAAATTATATACGGCCTCAGTGTAAATGCTGTGCTTTCGGATACATTCGGCATTGTACCAGAGTTGTTTCTCTTTAGAATTTGTTTCCCCGAAATTGGCAGTTGTACTCGATTTATATTTCTTTTGAAAATATGGGTTAGCCCTATCTGTTATGAAAATTGAAAAGTTGTTTACAATATCATCTGGCTCGCGATTTGCGCGTAAACCTTCTGTTACCACTGAATTCAAAATTATGTATATCTTGTGTGACGTCATTTATGAATGCGGTCCGAAACTCTGGGTTCCACTTATATGCAATATGTTCTTCTCGTGATATGTCCGCTGACGTTGTGTGTGTTTTTAGAGCAAAAATTACTGGTGCATGGTTTGAATATTCTGTAAACTCTCCGATTTTAAAGTTTGATATTACATTGAAGTTTGCCTGTGATGTGAGTAAGTAATCTACAACGCTCTCTCCGTTGTGTGTGTAGCAAGTTACTTTACCAATCGACTTATCATTGCATTATCCGCAAACTAACGGCTTTGCACATGTCAAGTAATGCATCACCAAATTAGTTTGAACCACGATCTTGTGAAAAGCGCTGAATAGGCGTGTCTACCTCTTCGACGCTATCACGTGACTGTATAAACCTGTCGTTTTCAACGTAATCTAATTTAACTGAAGTTCGGCAGTTTAGATCTCCCATAACAAAGATTTTACCTCTATCTTGGTAATAAGTGATATCGGCCTGCATTGTCTGGAAAATATCAGCCTCATGCATATTGTGTACAGGGGAATTTTCGGGTGCAATATACGTCACTAATACGTAATAGTCATCTTCGAAATTGAAAAAAGTTTTTGTCTTATTTTAACCATACAATACAGTCGATATCATTTTTTACCAACTTTACACCTTTTCTAATATTGTCCTTAATATAGATGATAATGCCTCCACTAGAACGTCTCGCCCTCCTGTTCTGGAAGCGTCTATATGCATGAATAGGGTTTGAGTAGCCTTTTTATGCTATGTTTGATTGCTTATTCGCCCATGTTTCTGATAAACAAATAACGTCATACTGGTTCAAAAAGCTTGTAAATTGCTCACATGATTTTTTTGTGTCTGTCAGTCCTTCTATATTCCATGATAAGAATCGTATATCACTCTCATTGGGCCCCTAGTCGTGGCTTCCCGGTTCTCGGTACAACACCCCGTTTATCTAGAGTTTATCCACTGCAATGTACGCATCCTTTCCTTTCGCTTATGCGTCTTTCATTATAGGAACCAATTTCCTGCGCTTGTCCATTATTTCCTTGGGGAATTGCTGACTTATCCCATAGCTAGTATTTTTCAGTTTACCCGCGCTTTTTCTGACTCTTTCTCTGTCTGCAAATTTCGCTACTATGGGTCGCACTTTGGTAGGATTAAACCTGCCCATCCGATGTGCCCCATGTAACTTAATATGGATGCCGGCTGCTTCCATATCCAGCTGTTCTTCAATAAAGCTCAGTATTTTCCTCACACAGTCCTCGTCTATTTCACCCTTTTCCTCGGGAATGCCGAAGAAAATCAAGTTATCCCGCATACTGCGGCACTGTATGTCCAGGACCTGGGCCTTAAGATCGCTCTCCTTTTTACTCTGCTCTTTTTCAATGTTTTTCATTTTCAGTAGCAATGAATCGATCTCTTTCTGCTTAGTATTTAAGTTTTGAACTGATTCTGAATCAAAATCTCTACTGTTTTCCACGTAGCGACCTTCTGCTCTAAATTCTTCACTTTTACCTCTATATCGCTCACTTTTACAGTTAATGTACTGATGGAATTCTGTATAGTTTCGAGCTGCCCGAGTTTCTTGTCCATATTATCAAGCCTTTGTAAAATGAGCCCCATAACTCCCTGGTCAGGTCCATTTTGCATATTTGGGGACGAAGGCTAATTCATAGACATACGCCCCATATTGTTCATATTTGCCATATTTGATCCATTTGTATACATATTTGGAGTATATGTGAATGTGGCAGGCATTAAGTTTGGGCTATAACCTGTTTTGAGTCTGTGTCATACCTTGGGTAGGTGATGTAGGCATTCCATTCCAGTTCGCCATTGTTCTTTTGTTCTCGCGATCACTCTGTGAACTTGGTGAATTTTTATCCTTTTTACGCTTCCTTCCGCTATTTTTGACCCATTTGCTATTCACTACCACATTTTAGCACACTCTAGTCAAAGTTAAATGTATCTGCTTCTATCTAATTCATCATAAATCAAATATTTTTCCTTTATTTTGAAGACAGGTTTGAAAAACACGCCATTTTCCTCACGCATGCGCAATTATAAATTGATCACTAAAACTAGGCTTTGCAACAATTCTTTTAAATTCCATAAAATACAGGTTCTGATATGCCTTGTTGCAGAAGAGATTTTGAACAAATGTTGTATTTAACAATCAATTCTGAGTGTCTGTAATCTAGCTGTACGAAGTTTATGGTATCGATAGCCTTGTTTTAATAACTTAGAAGTCAAACATTTGTTTCTGTTGTTGAAGTCATCAACATTAGAACATACTCTCGCAAAACAAATAAGTTGCGAAATGTATGTAGGAAGGAGATTGAGGAACATCTGCATCAAGAAATGGAAAATTAACTCTTTCAAGATTTAAATCCTCCTGTTTATCATAAAGCTTAGACGAAACTATTTCTACCGAAATTTAAGTCAATAACTGTTTTGTTTCTGAGAATGAAAAACATTTCTACCATCACTTTTTTAACTTGATTTAGATTGTTGAAGTTGCATGTTCAAACAAAGAAAAATGAACAAACAAAACAAAATATTAAAAGTCTCTAATTTACCTGTTGTTAGTTGAAACAGCGAATTATGTTAATTTTCATACAGCCCACGCTTATTCCATACTCATTATGGTAGTTTAACTCTTTAGAGGGTGCTATAAGAAAAGTGTCAAGAATATCAACCTCAAGAAACTAGTTTGAGCAGGTTTTTTTCCATATCAACCTGTAGGCTAGTTTAGATCAGTTTCATGTACACATAGAGAGTTTTGAAGACAAATTGTGCCATTCAGGAAACAGGATTCTCTCCAGTTATATAACAAACACTGTTTTCCATTTTCAACTGTGGTGTTATGAAAGACGTACATTGAATAGCAACTGTTCTTCTATCTCACAAGAATTGTACCTGTTGTGTTTAGAATGCCATAAACCAAATTACATTGTTTCCTGTAGAAAACCTTTTGCGTTAAGAAATCCATATGATACATTATGCATTCTGTATTACCACTTTACAGATTTACTTAATGATTTTACTTATTACATGTTACAAATATTGACAAAATATGTGATTAAGATGGCCAAAAATTTAAATATCTGTGCAAACTCATTGGTTGTGAAGCACAGGGAGGGGCGGAGTGAACTATAATGATAAAATACAAGGTTATCTGCTATTCTATGAAAGGTATACAGTTAATACCACTGTTCTCTTATGTAACATTTAGGCTACCTGCGTTGTTAGCCAGATCACACTATGAACATCAATTGTTTCCTATTTCACGTGGAGATTGTGCTAATAAGGCCATGCATAGAACAGCATTCGCTCTCTTTTTCAAGATAGCTGCAACATAAAGTAAGCATTTAGATAACAGTATGTCTACCATCCACTTCTCTCCAATGTCATGGACAGGATATCAGTGGCGTAGCGAACTGTACATATTGAACACCATTATTCTTCTAGTAAAAGAGACTAAGTCTGCAACTATGAACATGTTTCGAATTTTTTTATTTTCTTTTTAAATCATTTGTAAAAGTAGCATTAAGTTATGTTTTCACAATAAATCTGTTCACTATAGCTGCAAAATGCACGAAAAGTGAATTATCTTATAAAAACAGGTGTGTTGATAATTATTTAATAATTATAGACTTTTAATTTTAACATAAATGCTGTTGTTTTGATACGGATAATTTGTTAAGATTAACGAAATTGGTAAAACGATATTCATCAGGGAATTAAGGGAGGGGATTGGTAGACACTGGGGACCTGAAGGGGGTATGATGGCTTGTTCATACACATTCTCTGACATGACTGCATTTGCCTTGTTTATTATCTTTTTATGCACAATTACATGAGACATAAGGTTAAACAAAGTAAGTTTGCAGTCATGCCAGTATATCGCCCAAGATACACACTCAATATTACACTCCATTCTATATTTCTCTTAACACTTAACTGTCACCTAATCCACGCTTTCTCGATGCTTTCTTCGATCTTGGATAGCACGTCCAAAACACAAGATTTAATTCTGCCATGTCAACTGAGATCAACGTTACCTAATTTAAGGTCAAGATCAAATGTCCAGTTTTCATGTAAATGCTTACTCCTATTGCTTATCACAGTTTTCACTCTATGGCTCACAATATTGCTAATATGCTCTGGCGATATTCATCCCAACCCAGGCCCATCTTCTATTCCATCTTCTCTTAACTCTTCTACTTCTCATAATCATTCTAACAACTCTCTTAGATCTCTTAATCTTAGTCATAATCTTTCCTTTGTCCATTACAACGTACAAAGTATTCTTAATAAACTTGACATACTGGAAGCTGAACTTTTTGAATTTGATATTCTGGCTTTCACAGAGACATGGTTAAATCCTACTGTTCAATCTGACGACTTAGTATTCCAAACATTTCATAAACCTGAACGTAAAGATCGAAGGTCTGATCACTTTGGAGGATTACTACTATATGTAAAATCAGGAATTTTCTACAAGCGCAGGTCTGACCTCGAAATCAACGGAATTGAATGTATTTGGATTGAAGTAGTATTAAATAAGAAATCTTTACTCTTCGGTATTTTCTACAGACCTCCCAATTCTAGTGCTGACGTTTATAGCAATATCGAAGAATCCATTTCTTTAGCGGTTGACACTGGTACCTCTGACATAATAATCACAGGCGATTTTAATTTCAATGTCTTAAACTCACAGACTAAGAAGAAAATCGATTCCCTTTGTACCCAGTTCTCTTTGCATCAACTTCTTACTGATCCTTCTCACTTTACAGAGCACTCTTCCTCTTTGCTTGATCTCATTCTTGTTAGTAACAAGGAACATTTAATTCTTCATGGTGTTGGCGATCCTTTCTTGGACCAGCAGCTGCGTTATCATTGTCCTATCTATGTTTTTTGCAAGTTCTCGAAACCAAAGGCCAAGGCTTTTACAAGACATATTTGGATGTATAATAATGGGAATTTTGGCCTCTTGCGTGAAAAGGCGTCTTCTATTGACTGGCATGCTTTAGAGAACGACGATATCTCCCTCTATGCTTCTAACTTAAACTCCACTATTTTATCCTTGACAAAAGAATGTATCCCCAACAAATCTATAAGGGTTAGAACCTCAGATCCACCATGGATAACAACACTTTTGAAAAGGCAGATACGCAAACGAAAGCGACTGTATAGAAAAGCCAAGCAGACTAACTTAGAACGTCATTGGATTAAATTTAGACAGCTGCGAAATGAAACTAACACAATGATTCGCAACTCTAAGCAGCAATTCTATGACAATATAGCTGAAAAGCTTAAATCTAAATCACTCTCTTCTAAAGACTGGTGGTCAACGCTTAAAACTTTTATATCCCCTAACCTTAATTCTGCTATTCCTCCAATTGAATCTGAAGGGATCATATATACAGACGACTTTGAAAAAGCAAATCTTTTTAATAATTACTTTCAAGGGCAAACAATTCTTGACGACAGTAATGCTGTCCTTCCTGAACTACCTGAAGCTTCTTATCTTACAAGTCTTAGCAGTATCGCTTTTGATCCTCAAGAAGTTGAAGAAATTCTTAGAACTCTAAAAACTGACAAAGCATCTGGTCCTGATGGTCTCAGCAATCGCATTTTGAAGGAATTATCACACGAACTATCATCACCTCTGTGTTCTCTCTTCAACAAATCCTTATCCTTAGGGAAATTCCCATCGCCCTACAAAGATGCAAATGTAACCCCTGTACATAAGAAAGGTGACCTGTCTCTTGTTTCTAATTATAGGCCTATATCTCTGCTAAATTCTGTAGCAAAATTATTTGAAAAACTTGTCTTTAAATATCTCTATAATCGCCTCCAAGACAATAACATGTTATCTTCCTTGCAATCAGGCTTCATCCAAGGTGACTCAACTGTTAACAAACTTGCATATTTATACCATTTCTTCACAGAAGCACTTGATGCTGGTAAAGAGGTACGGACTGTCTTCTGCGACATTAGCAAAGCTTTTGATCGTGTATGGCATGAAGGACTTATTTACAAACTTAAAGCTGCTGGTGTTTCAGGAGACGTCCTAAGATGGTTTCAAAGCTACCTCTCAGGACGCCGTCAACGTGTAGTGCTTCCAGGCAGTCTCTCAGAATGGGTTTACATCAAAGCTGGCGTGCCACAAGGCTCTATACTTGGCCCTCTATTGTTTTTATTATACATCAATGATATTGTTAAAAATATTGGATCCAATATCCGTTTATTTGCTGATGATACTAGTCTCTTCATCATAGTAGATAATCCTACAACAGCTGCTCTTTGTCTTAATTCTGATCTTGAAAAACTCTCTCGTTGGGCTGCTATCTGGTTAGTAACTTTCAACCCTTCCAAAAACGAATCTCTTCTAATCTCTCGCAAAATCAATAAGCCAATTCATCCACCTTTATATATGCAAAATGTCCAAATTCAAGAAGTTTCCTCTCACAAACATTTAGGCTTATACTTCTCTAACGATTGCAGCTGGCATCAACATATTGATTATATTAAGCAGAAAGCTTGGTTCAGAATTCATATTATGCGCAAACTCAAATTCAAGCTGGATCGCAAGTCTCTTGAAACTATCTATTTAACATTTATCAGGCCACTTCTTGAATATGGAGATGTAATATGGGATAACTGCACTCAGTATGAAAAGAATGAACTTGACAAGATCCAAAACGAAGCAGCGAGAATCACTACTGGCACAACAAAACTCGTTTCCTTAGACAATCTTTATAAAGAAGTTGGATGGCAGACCCTGCACAGAAGACGACAGGATCATAAAATTACCCTCTTTTATAAGATGTTTAATCAACTCACACCTGTATATCTGTCTTCCTTAATTCCACAGCAAGTGAACGCTATCTCTCATCACAATCTTAGGAACTCAAATGACATACATACTATCAGGTCTAACACTAGCCTCTATCATAATTCTTTTCTTCCATCGACTCTTAGGCAATGGAACAGCCTACCAGTGGAAGAAAGGCAGCTAAACACTCTCTCATCATTTAAAACTTTCCTTAAGAAAGATCTTCAATCTGTCCCAACTTATTATTACTGTGGTTCCAGGAAAGCCCAAATCCTTCACGCACGCTTACGTACAGGCTGCAGTTCTTTAAATATGGACCTCTTTCACAAAAATATTACTGAATCCCCACTATGTCGATGTGGAAGCATCGAAGATACACAGCACTATTTCTTTCACTGCAGATTCTACCAGGGGCCTCGCAACACTCTTTTGAATGCCTGTACTACTTACCAGAATCCTTCCCTAAGTCTCCTCCTCTTTGGAAGTTCAACACTATCACTTGAAGCAAACATTGCAATTTTGGAACATGTTCACAAGTATATACTAGACACCAAACGTTTTACCTAATCAAGTATCATGCTACCTTAGGGCGATATATTCATATGTACACATATACTACAGGTTTTCAGCCTTCCAACTGGTCCGTGGTGTCTACTCTTATCCCCCACCCCTACCCCTACCAAAGTGATATTCCTAGCCTTTATGATGATGTTATCATTTTTTTTATAATTATTGTATTTATTCATTATGTTCTCACAAAGCTGTATGTTGTTTTCTTTGTTTTTTTCTGTTCTTGTACTCGTTTTGTTTTCAAATGAATATCCACCGCTCAATATGCTAAACTAATACTCAACTTCCGCTAAGCAAACAAATACATTGTGATAGGGAGAAGAACTTTATAAGCTTTGCTTTCGTTCTAATCCTTTATATTGTCTACAGATTTATGTATGTATACTGTAATTATTTGTGTGTTATTTCAAATAAAATATGTTTAAACTAAATTGGTAAAATATATACCTGAATTTTAGTTTTTTACTATGTTCTAGAAAAATAGAAACATTAGTTCTAAAATTAAAAGATCAAAAGTTACAGACTGTGCAGCTTTAACATTAAGGATATGTTATGTAGGCAAGAATTTCTAGCGATAAGGCGAGACGTTCGTTTTATTTTGTTGAAATAACGACTGGAGAAACTAGGCACATTCAACAAATATATATATATATAGACGAGCCGTCGATGCACCATTGCTCCCGAATTTGTATATTTAAAACGGAGTTTCCTTAATGCATGTAATATATCTACTTCTTATTGAATGAGAATTTATTTCGATCATCAACTGTGCGTGTTATTCAGTAACATATATGGGAACCAGACCTTTAAACAAGGGTAAGCAGTCGTCCAACGCTATGTACAGTAACAATATTTATACAGTTGATGTACATTAGAAACGACCATCTTGCAAAGTGGTCTATGTTTGTCAGATATGTGATGTCTTCTTTCGCTTATACAACCCATTTCCCCCCTAGACCCAAGACGCCATTTACATATGCTATATATTTGTATACCGACATTTAATTGTCCAAAGGGCATCTTATATATTTGTATACCGACATTTAATTGTCCAAAGGGCATCTTGGGTCTAGGGGGAAAGCATCTGAAAACAAACTGAAAGACGCCAGTTTCATCTTTTCAATGACAAACGTCACAATTCAAAGTATATTTCGTACGCATGCGCAGAAGGAGTACTGCAAAGTTTTGGAAATGAAGGGCACTTATATCTTTAATTTCTTAGCACTTTTACTTTTTGAAAACCTGCAAAGGATTTACTAAAACTCTCGTCTAAACGGCACCCAGTCTAAAGACGTAAAATGGGGGGTGGGAGTAGAAGGTGCAAGTTTTCACGGCTTTGTAAATGATGAATCGCTTTGAAACCTATTTTGATACTTTCTAAGCATGTTTTACTACCGAAACAGACCAATTTTAAAAACATTAGGGCAATTTGAAAATTTAGGTTTTGTAATCATGTCAACTAGGGAAAATATACGCCTTATCGCTAGAGCTCCTTTATTATTCTTATCCTTATTTAGAATATCACTGGCATCACGAACGTCATACATTGAACGTCATTTGTTCTTATCTATCTATCTATCTATCTATCTATCTATCTATCTATCTATCTATCTATCTATCTATCTATCTATCTATCTATCTATCTATCTATCTATCTAACTAAATGTCTGTCTGTCTGTCCGTCCGTCCGTCTGCCGTCCGTCCGTCCGTCCGTCCATCTATCTATCTATCTATCTATCTATCTATCTATCTATCTATCTATTGTTCTCTAATTAAACATGGATGATTATTTGGCGTCGGGTAGGTCACACGTTGAACGTCCATTGTTCTCATATTTTACATGGAGGATATCTGTGACAAGTATACAGTCTTTACATTGAAACTATTTTTTTCTACTATTTCATAAGTGTAATCGTGGCGACATATTGTCCATACATTGACATACGATACCAATGTACTGGTTGAAATTTTGAAACACCTGCGAATAATCTGTAAATGGGTCCACCAGAACTAGAGAGGCCCCCCAGGGGGGGGGGTATGTGCTCCCAAGATCCCTGAAAATAATACATTGATCTCTCCAAATCCCTGAAAATAATTTCCTCTTCTCCCTAAAATTATTTGCCTTCGCTCCCCAAATCCCTAAAAATAGTTCAGCTTCTCACCAAATTCCCAAAAATATAAGCCAATTCTCCCTAAAATGTATTTTCTTTCCTAGGATTAAAATCACATACTTAAAAACTTTGAAGCTATATAATAGCGCATGACTTAATGATCACGTAATATTTTACCTTATACATGTAAACAGGGCTAAACCATGGAATACATGACATATAATAGCCATGAAATACATGACATATAATTATTTCAATGAAATGCATAATATATGGCTCAAAGTATGAGGTCATCCTTGAAATGGTGTTGCTGTACCTGGTAGAGTAGACTTCGAGGAATGCTAATTCGATTAGATTTTTTTTTAAATTAGAGACAGACCATTTGGTTTTCTTTTTGGAGGCAGGGGCTGTTTTTTTCCAATTGCTTAACTAAACTAGATATTTTAGAGACTTTAGTGAAAGCATTTATTTTTTAACCATAAAGTCATTTTTACAATTGCTAATAGCGCCTATATGCTTGAACACCAGTTAAGTATATATCCTATAAGCAATCTTCAAAAATTTCTATAAAAAGGGCTAATTGCCTTAAGAGATAATTACATAGCATGTGGGTAGGTAGCCCTGTATTAATTGCAGCTACACTGTTGCTAGGGGTATTGGGGCATGCTCCTCCGGATTTTTTTTTGCACCATTCGCACCCCAAAGTATGTTGAAGATTAAAAAGGATTATAATTTTAAAGATTATAAACGAACAAAAACGTAATTGCCATAATTTTCTCTTAGATAAACCTAGATGAGCACGTTATTACGAAATGAAATAAAACAGCATTTAGAAGGGGGGTCTGGGGGGGGGGCTAGCCCCCCAGAAGCAGAAGAAAATTTTAAAAAATCAAACAAAATGGAGGCTTTTCCTTTATTTTTTGCTTTTTGGCAGGGCTCCCTAGATCCTCCAAACTATGAGCTTGCTCCCTAAATCCCTTGAAATAATTACCAGTGCTCCCCAGCTCCCTGAAAATAAATAGCCATTCTCCCCAGATCCCCAAATTTCCTTGGGGGGCCCACTAGAGAGAACCTATATAACTTGAAAACGATAGACATAGTTTGATGGAGAATTAATGGAAATGACAACAGCTTCAAGGTCCCACCAACCATGGGACCAGCTTCATGGGATTTCTTTTTTCTGTCAGGACCTAATACTCCAGAGAGACTAGAAACCGAAAGTTTAATGCCATTTGGAAGTATAGAGAGACGCTATACCAGCTCCACGCAGCACAGCTGTCAGCACAGCGACAGCTGTTGTGCCTCTCAAGAATCTGGAAAACAGATCCATGAGAAATATAAAAAAATGAACCAGAAATTAATAATTCTCCATTTTTAGTTGAGCAATATTTTGTCTAATCCCTTATATTTTGCCAAATAAACATTATACACAAGGCAAAAAGGTTTGTCGGTTAATTTAGCTTTTTGTTTAACAAGGTTGTATATTGGGTAGGAATGCAAAGGTCTTCAGAAGCAGGCGCGAACCCAGAGGGGGGATCCAGAATAGGGATGGGTATGATACCCTTTGAGAGGGTAGCATAAGAGCAGAAGGGCATTACCAATGTTTATTCATAAACGTTAGGCTCAAACGTCCAGATCGTAGAAACATTCTGCTACCGAAATCCTTAATGGCCAATTTTTTTTAGGTAGAATGTCTCTATTTTAACATTTAAATGAGTTTCCATTCTTCTTGTGGATATGTATACAGAGTGTTCCACTTGATGGTTGGTGGTTTTCATATGTCTGCCATGCGTGGATCCAGAGGGGGGACAGGTGGTCCGGACCCCCCTGAAAATCACAAAATATAGGGATTCTTAGCAATACTGGTCTGGATCCCTTAAAAATAACAAAGCTACCAAGTTAGATTCAATGTTGATCCGTCATTGGCATGCCTGC
>CAXHUL010000019.1:0-87994 GCA_964019695.1 Loripinus fragilis | reverse complement strand
TGGAGGAGCAGGGGATCAAACTCGGGACCCCTTGGTACACCACACCACAGCGGCTCCTAATAACATTGTTCTTGTACTAATTAAGCCCACAGGTGAAAAGACGCGGTGATTTGTCCATCGATACCCCCCCCCCCCCCCCAAAAAAAAAAAAAATTACAAAGCCAAGAAATATTTGTGAAAACTTTGTTTATCCATCAAAATATGAATAAAATTTCATTTTATAAATTTTTCATGGTACACTATGACTATCTATTAGAAAGGTATTTATGTTCAATGGCATTTTCTGCTTTTACAAGGTACCACTTGCAGTTTTGTTCTCGTAGCTCACCAAATATTGCTTTGAGACAAACTCTTTGGCGGAGAAATATGCCCAAGGGATGTGGTGACAAAATGCTTTTTACAGTTCAGTGATGCAGACTGGGGTTGTACATGTCTATCAGATCGTGTCTGACCTGGCGATCTTATACACTGAACCGAAATTATAAGTAGCCACCATACAATTTTTGCTCCCGTTCAGAAAGTAAAATCGCTCTCACAAAATTTAAATTCTATAAAAAGGTCCAAGGCTTTGTCGAGACTCTGCGAATTATGTCATTTCAAAATGACTGGTAGACCTTGCACAGTCGAGGTCCGAGTAAAGGTACCATCATTTCAAAAAGTCACACTTTTTAATGTGATATAAACTCTTCATCAGGTACGTTATCCATTTATATTTTAATTAGTTTGAAGATGTTTATAACAGTTGTGATATAAGATGAAAAGAATCAACAGTTTTTTTGACAATTGAACACTCCATTTCTCTTCTACGTTAACATGAAGACAGCCACGGTCAACAACTTAATCAAAGGATTTTTAGCTTAACCATGCAGTTTGCATACTCACTTTGAATTGCTCTGTACGCTTTATTATCTGCGGCATAGCAGTGCAATTTTCAGGGATTCTTTATTTCGAATTGGCGTCACTGTTCTGCTAAAAAAATCAAAAGAAATCTAAAAAAATGCCATTTAAATGACCTATAAAGATTCACGTTAAAATCAGAGGTGGATACCAAATTGGTAAAAAATATCGTTAGAAAATGGGCTTATCAAGTTGCATGGTGTTTTGTCAAGCATATTAACATAAAATACAATACATACAATGATTTTAGTATTTGCAGCTGATTATTTCCGAAAATTTCGGAAAATTCGGAAAATTATCAATTTTTAAAAATTCATAAAAAATCTGTCATAAGCAAAATGTCAAGTGTTTGGTGTTTTTTCAAGTCGACTAGGTAGGTTTGCAATTACCTGTACTTGAATTTGATAAAAACTGCACTCAAAACGCTTATTTTCTTCAAAAAATTGATTTTTGCATTTTTGAACCCAAAATCGTGAAGTGATAGAAAACTCTCCCAAAACACCTCTTAACTTTAGTCCATTAAAATGCACATATTTGGGCGAAATTCATTACAATATCACTAGGGCTTAGTCAGAAAAAAGAAATTGAAAAGTGGCTACTTAGAACTTCGGCTCAGTGTATGTTAAACTGTCATCTGTATGCAAACGCGAGAGAATCAGGAAAATTAAAAAAAAAAGCATTTTGTCACCACATCCCTTGGGCATATTTCTAGGTCGTAAAGTTTGTCCCCGAAGCAATATTTGGTGAGCTACGAGAACAAAACTGCAAGTGGTACATTGAACATAAATACCTTTCTATAAAATAGTCATAGTGTACCAAGAAAAATATATGAAATGAAGTTTTATTCATATTTTGGTGGAAAAACAAAGTTTTCGCAAATATTTCTTGGCTTTGCATTTTTTTTTTTTTTTTTTTTTTTGGGGGGGGGGGGGAGGGGGGGTTGTCGACGGACAGATTGCAGCATCTTCCACCTGTGATTTAGCCATCATGTTTCCTGGAAGTGGTTCCCTGCTTATTCTATTGAAATCAATGTCTCTGGGGCCTCATCACAGCCTTCAGCTACTCCCTTCCGCATAAGAGATCCGCCATCTTGTATCAGTACGCAAGGCCAAACTACATAGTCTACGAATTTCCCTGCTGTTACATACACTAAATATTGTGTTTTGTCGAATTTATTGTCCTGGTCAATAGTGGCTGACAGAGCCATTGGTGGATCCTCGACGGACATGAGCCAACAAACCTCAGTGCAAGAAGTCACATAAGTTTGGAGACAGGTATCATGCATGAGCTGTTTTAATTTAGCGTTGAAATGGCTGAAAACTCTCTGAAAAATAAAGAAGGATATTCTGTATAAATGGAGAGTACTATGGTAATGTATTGTGATATCATGTTTACCAGGCAATGCTTCAAGAATGCTTGTTGAATCGCGAGGCTTGCCCAGCAATTCAGTATGTATTCTCGATGCTAAGCCTGGTAAACTTGATATCAAAAGATGCAAACTTGGTATTATATTTATCAGTTTTACTCTCAAACTAGCCATTATGACGTAATTATCGATTTTCCTGTCGATTCAACGTCACTGACGACGCCATTAAAAACAGTAACGCCATGCTAAAATGATAAAGATACTTGCAGTGAGATAGACAATGTTTATCAGGTCAACGTGCAACAATATGATTAATATGAGAGGTAACTAATAAATAAACACATTTGGCGATTGGTTTTAGAATAATTGTTTGTACTCCTGTTAAAACATTTGGCGTAGTTTCAAGACTACCACATTATTTACATACGATAATTTTACTCCTAATTCAATATTTAGGCCAAAGGCCTTTATAAAAAAAACATGTATATCAATATCAACTACATAGTCTCTGTTCCAAAATGGTGGAACAGAGACTACGTAGTTGATATTGAAGTGCATGTTTTTTTTCTTGATAAAGGCTTTTGGCCGAAATATTGAATTACGAGTAAAACTATCATATGTGTTTAACATTGTTTCCTATGGAATATAAATGAATATTATTTGACACATTATTTAGTTTCAACTTTATTTTCATTATACAAATGTTACCTGACATGATACTACAACGTCTGGAAAAAAGTCAAATGACTTTTCAACCCTTTGTATTCCGGAAACCCCTTAACGAGTACTTTTGCAAACAGTGAAGACCCAGATGAAATGCAGCATAATGCTGCATTTCATCAGAGTCGACTACACTGTTTGTTAAGCTTAAAAAAGATCTTCAGACAAAAATTACATTTTGTTTTATTATTCCTGACACCCCCAATTATGTACAATGGAATATCTAAAATTTATTGTACCAAACCAGAAGGAATAATTTATTAGTATACAAAAGTTTATTAACCTGTCTCCCTTTAATAAATCTTAGCATAAATATCAAGGTATTGGTGAAATACGTTCATTTCACAGTAACACGTCTTGATTTTGAATTAAATGACTGTACAGCTTTAAAAACGTAAGTTTTACCATTCCGCGAAAGCGTTGGACTACCGCCAAGGAGCACGCTAACCGAATGTGAACATACATATAGTAGCTGAGACACTGTTTCTCACTTGTGTCTCGATGTCTTCAGGGTTTCAGACAAAGCGAAGCTCATTCAAGTCTCCTTAGCTATAGAGACCAGCTAGAAAATTGCAATTTTACTTGTAGCAAGTTTAGATATGATAATTTCCAAAATGCGAAAAACAAAGGCGCTGATCAGTCTGTGCGCATGCTCAGGCTGGTCTGCGCCTTTGTTGTTCGCAAACGACGAAGACAGGTTTTCTCACATAATAATAGAAGCAATCATTTTAGAAAACATGGTCACTACTTATCATGATTTAAAATATAACTAAGGATCATTGACACTTGCCATGGGTAAATGCAAGTATGCTTTTCAGTAAAAATAAAAGTTTGTCAATCAAACTCTTTTTCTCCGTGAAGCTACCCTGACCTGGGTACTTTATGGCAATGAAATCCATTTTCGATATTAAATGCTTCAAAGATGTAAAATTTGGGGTAGAACAATCAGTTTTACATTAAAATATATGGAAATCAGAAAACATTTTTAAAATATCATTCCCTCCCCCCCCCCCCCCCCCCCCCCCCGTGTGCCAGCAAAAGCTTCAGCCTGTATATGTGTTACCATATTTTACACATTTTATGGAATTGGTTTGCTGGCACAAGGGGTGAAAGGTGTTCAGCAGCCCAAAATCCCAGGGCCAAAGCCCATAAAATGCCTTATCTACCAAATAAGAAATGAATGACTAAATGACAGTAATGAAATTCTCTAGAACCAACCTCCTAAATTGTGAAGTATTCTGTGCCAGTTTAATAAAAAGTACATAAAGATTAAAAGTAGAATTAGCAAGGTTTATGCATTTTTTCATAATAAAAAAGCTTACTGTTATTTAATAACACATTCTTTTGCAAACGTCCTGTACTTATCTATTTGCATGCTAACGAATTTTTCATGTTTTTATTTTCGTCTGCTGACTTTCTTCAAAATTAAGTGGGTTTTTTTACAAATAAACCTGCCGGGACCATCATCAGAGTGTCAAACAGTTTGGATCCAGATCAAGACCCACATTCTGGGTTCAAAGTGTTTGCAGAAGGCTATTTGGCAGACGACAAAATTCTCCGCTGGCATGCAAAGAGTTAACACGTAAATACTTTAGTGTTCAATATATTGTCTCATATAGGTAGCTTTCAACTTGGACATGTATATGTATACCATAAATATTCAGACACTTGAAATACATTTCGAAATGCTATGCCCTTTAAACAAGTCAAAAGTAATATTCAAAGGATCTAGTTAGAATCAGTTTTACTTTCAAATGCTAAATGGGACACTTTCATTCCTTCAAAAGTATTTATTTCTTTTGTTGAGCTTTCAGTTTTGTATTACTTACGGTACATATTGTCAAAAATGTACAGGTAATTTCTAAATTATCTCCCCCAAATCATTATATTACAAAACATATTTTGCTTTTAAAACAATTTCATCAATTATCGTGATTCGTGATACTCTGCATTTGGTAGATATCAATAGATATCACCATGCCTACCAAGTAAATCAAGAAAACGTACAGAAATCACTTTTTAAATCACTTTTAAGTGCCATGAAATTTCAGACCCCTCCCCTTTCTACCCGCCATATCTCTTGAGTGCGTAGGAATTTTGAAAATACTTTGCTAGCTGGCTCTTGTCATTAGATTCACCTATTGCACTCATACTACATGCATCACACCAGAAGCTCAAAAGCAGCGTTCTGGGAATCAGAAAAATAGGCGTATAAGGCTCAAACCGTCAATGATCCTTTGATAGGCGAATTGTCCCATATTAGTTAACATGATATTGCTATGATATACCCATTTGTATTGTTTTCCTAAAATACCTTTTGCAAAGCTGGGATGTAGACGGCGGCATATTTCTTTCTTGTCTCTTTTGTGGATTTTAATAGCTCTATGGGAATATTTTCCTGCAAATGAAATAAAAAGTCTTGGAATAATCAAGAAATGATAAGAAAAAATAAACAAGTAGCCCAATGGGCGACGATCGCTCACCTGAGAGCCAGCATAACGTTTGGAGATACCATAAATGATGATGCTCAAAGGCAGGTAAATCTGAACTTGAAACAGTGACAAGGAACAAATTTAAAAAACATAAGATATTATGCCAGTCCTGGTTATCTGCAAGTTTTAAAAAGATCTGAAATGGTGAAAGTTTTTTTCAGATGCTCAAGGGCAGCTAACTCTGTTGTCAGTGATGGGTTCTGACCAATCCAATCTTTAATGTATGTCCTGATAACCCTCAAAAATGAAAAAAATCAAATGAAAAATGAAGGCGCAAAAGTGGTCACAACATTATACAGCTATATTTTAGACGCTCAAGTGCAGCTTACTCTGTAATTGGTGGTTGGTTGTAGCGGATAATCTAACTCATTGAAGCTTTTATGGGTGTCATTGTTGCATGCACAACATTATTTATCAATTTTTAAGATGCTAAAGGGGGGCTAACTCAAAAATAGGTGATGGGATCTTGACGAAATTCAAACTCATCCAAGCTTAAATAGTTGTCCTAATTGTATGCAAGAATGAAGAAGATCCATTTAAAATTGAAAGCACTAGAACGGTCACAACATTTCTCCCATTATAAGTCAAAAGGGATTTTTCCAAACGCTCAAGGGCAGGTAACTCATAAGTCCCTGGTCAGATCCTTCTGAATTTCGAACCCATCCGAGATATCATGGGTTTATTTGTTGCCTGCAAGAATGAAGAGGGTCCAATCGAAAATGAAGGAGCTAGAGTGGTCACAACATTAGCAATTAAATCTTTCTGACGCTCAAGGGCAGCTAACTCCAAAGTCAGTTATGGAATCTTGCCGAAATTCAACTCATCCAAGCTTTAATTGTTGTCCGTATTGTATGCAAGAATGAGGAAGATCCATTCAAAATTGAAAGCACTAGAGTGATCACAACATTTCTCCCATTATAAGTCTATGGGGATTTTCCAAACGCTCAAGGACAGGTAACTCATAAGTCCCTGGTCGGATCCTGCTGAATTTCAAACCCATCGGAGATATTATGGGTTTCCTAATTGCCTGCAAGAAAGAAGAAGATCCAATCAAAAATGAAGGAGCTACAATGGTCACAACAATATTCATTAATTTTTCTGACGCTCATGGGCAGCTAACTCCCAAGTCAGTGATGGAATTTTGCCGAAATTCAAACTCAACCAAGCTTTAATAGTTGGTCTTGTTATCTGCAAGAATGAAGAAGATTCATTCAAAAATGAAGGTACTAGAGCGGTAACAACATTTCTCCATTATAAGTATATGGGAATTTTTCCAGACGCTCAAGGGCAGCTAACTCATAAGTCCCTGGTCCAATCTTTCCGAAATTCGAACCCATCCGAGATTTTATAGTTGTCCTCGTTACCTGCAAGAATAAAGAAGAACAAATCAAAAACTGAAGTAGCTAGAGTGGTCACAAGGTTTTCTCCATAATAACCCTATGGGAGCTATCTGTTGCCATGGAAGCCAAATTCTAATCCGATCTGGCCCAAAACCTAATGCAGCCAATCCCCCACCCCAATAATGCTTCTGATGAAATTTGATTACGATTGGCCGGCTGGTCTCAGAGATATTTATGTTTGAAAGTGTGGACGCACGGACGCCGGCTCGAGTCTCATACTATAAGCTCACCCTGGACCTTCAGCTCTGGTGAGCTAAAAAAGATAAATGTGTCCATTTATATGCAATATGCCTAAATACCATCTTATTTATATCCTTATAGTTTACTCTGTCCCTTCCTGTGCTTCACAACCAATCAGTTGGCGCAGATTTTTTTTGCCAGCCTTATCACATATTTTGTCAATATGTGTAAATCTATAAAGTAAATCATAAATCCGTTAAGTGGTCAATGCGACCATTTTTTCAAAGGGGCAAGGATAAAACTATAAATAGGTCATATATCATATATTACAATTATAGACATTGAGTGGTTTACTCGCTGTGCTCGTTCCCACCTAATTCCTTTATAATTGTAATATATGATCTATAACCTATACTTAAACGACGCCATGGCTGCGTATGGATATAAGACAAGCTCACTTTCAGTGACGAACCCAATAACGTGTTACTTCTTAAATCAACACTTCGCTTGTGTTTACTCTCAGTCGATTTACTGTGATACCTCTACTGGACTCTCTACGGTATGAATGGATAAACCCTGGTGCAATGTTTAGTTGTTGATTTGTTCCTTAGGAACTCTAACTATTATTTTATCGGTACTCTTCATTTGAATGTTTTAAAGCTACAATCTTACTTCTAGGTCGTTTTAAAATATAAAAAAAAACTTTATATTAATGTAACTGATAGAATTCGCCATTTGTACACGCTTGTATCAACCATAATGCATTTCAACTGCGATATGATATTTATGCGAAATCTGATCAGAGCCTTTGATAGTCGCTTGAATATTATATGACTGTTGAGCTAATGACGAAAAAGTATTTGGAATTTCTAAGCTTAAAAGGAGGCTGCATAGGCTCGTCTAAATCTACACTTGTTAAAATGCCACATTGTTGGAAATCACATGTCGTGGCTCATTTACTTTTTTTGGAGTTAATTTATGATTCAAGGATACACATGGTATAAAGACCCGTTTCGTGTATTTATTGAATACACAGAAACGCATCTTGATACAATGTGTAACTTTGAATCATTGATTCTTTAATTAGTTGATTTACTTTGTCTTCCTGGTGTGTTGTGTCTGTTAATATTCTGTGACTCTTCCTCACGGTGCCATGGATTGGTATACAGTGTGTATCTGTGGTATTTCCTGATCATACTCACTTATTTGATACACTTTTGATACACTTTAAAGTTACACTCAGGAAGTTATATAGAACATTGCTCTACACAGATGGACAAAATGCATCCTACTCTAGAGTTTTCTAAATAATATCCCATTTTTTGAATATTTCTAGTTATGCTTTTATATTTGAAAGTTTTTGTTACCGTTTATCAATGTTTAACAAAGAAATGCGAAAAAATACTGTTTCTTAGTTGAAATAAATTTTTCCCAAGAACTATTTCCTATTGAAATAGTGTGTCCCCATGTGTGGCTGCAGCCCAGTTTATGCCCTACCTTAAATATTTAAAAAGTTTTAACCAGATTGGTTGTTTTGTTTTATATATATATATATTTTCGGCAATTTGCACTCCCTACCCAATGATGAATCACTGTTTATTAATAACTTACAGTGGCGTAGACAGCCAGTTGTTGTTTCAGCTGACTGGAAGACTCCTCTCTACACAAATGGAAACATTCCTGAATAAAAGATAAACTGAATCTATGAGACAATTGTCAATCTCAAAAGAACACCATAATGGTCGTTGCGTTGTTTCATTACCATATTATAATTGATTTGAGCCGCGACATGAGATTTCCAACAATGTGGTATGTGCGACCAGCAAAGCCTCAGATCAGCCTGCGCATACGCGCAGTCTGATCAGAGCCTTTGCTAGTCGCATGAATATTCTATGATAGTAAGGCTACTGACCGAACATAATTTGGAGTTTCTAAGCTTAAAAGGAGGCTGCACAGGCTCGTCTAAGTCTACACATGTCAAAATGCCACACTGTTGGAAATCACATGTCACGCTCATTTGTTTGTTTCTCTGTGATGATGTATTGCATAAGTGAGAAAAAAAACAGTTGTGTCAACTTATTTAGAAATTGAGATAGCAAGTTAGGAGTTCTCTTGTTTTAATTCAAGTGGCCATGCTGGTCAGTAAAGCTCAACAATTTGGGAAGTTTGTTAGAGGGCTACATGAGAAAGCATAGGGAGAAATTCTCTTGAAATTTGGTCTGTTCGTTCTTCTCTGCAACTTTTGTTTACCTGTACAATTGACAATTACAGCTTAATTGTGGTCATTCTTCTCTGCAACATTTGTTTACCTGTCCTATCGACAATTACCTCTAAATTGCGTTCGTTCTTTTCTGCAACTAATGTTTACCTGTACTATCGACAATTACAACTAAATCGCGGTCGTTCTTCTCTGCAACTTATGTTTACCTGTACTATCGACAATTACAACTAAATCGCGGTCGTTCTTCTCTGCAACTTATGTTTACCTGTACTATCGACAATAACAACTAAATTGCTTTCTTCTTGTCTGCAACTTATGTTTACCTGTACTATCGACAATTACAAATAAATTGCTTTCTTCTTGTCTGCAACTTTTGTTTACCTAGCTGTACTATCGACAATACAACTATATTGCGTTCGTTCTTCTCTGCACTTTTTCTTTACCTAGCTGTACTATCGACAATTACCACTAAATTGCGTTCGTTCTTCTCAGCAGCTGTTGTTTTCCTGTACTATTGACAGTTAAAACTAAATTGCGTTCATTATTCTCAGCAACTTATGTTTACCTGTACTATCGACAATTACAGCTAAATTGCGTTATTCTTCTGCAACTTTTGTTTACAATTACAGAATTTTGCGTTCGTTCTTCTCTGCAATATTTGCTTACATGTACTATCGACAATTACAGCTAAATTATGGTCGTTCTTCTCTGCAACTTATGCTTACCTGTAATATCGACAATTACAGCTAAATTGCGATCGTTCTTCTCTGCAACTTTTATATACCTGTACTATCGACAATTACAGCTAAGTTGCATGCGTTCTTCTTTGCAACTTATGTTTTCCTGTACTATCGAAAATTACAGATAAATTGCGTAAGAGAGCTTCCTTTCAGATACATTTAGTTTACCTAAAATATCAACAAGAGCTGAATTGCGTTCTTCTCCGCTGTTTTTTTTTCTCCTGTCCTATATGGACAATAAACGCAAAGCTGTGTACTCTTCTCTTCTGCAATCAGCCAGTGCATGAGATTTCCAACAATGTGGTATGTGCGACCAGCAAAGCCTCAGATCAGCCTGCGCATTCGCGCAGTCTCATCAGAGCCTTTGCTAGTCGCTTGAGTATTTTATGGTTGTTAAGGTACTGACTGAACACCATTTGGAGTTTCTACGCTTAAAAAGAGGCAGCACTGGCTCGTCTGAATCTACACTTGTCAAAATACATTTTTTTTGGAAATCACGCGTCACGGTTCAAATAATGTTTACCTGTACTATCGACAATAAAAGCCGAATTGCGATCTTCTCTTCTGCAAATTCTGGCAGTTTTGCCAGACTTTCAAATACAGCTGTCCACTCATCGTCGTATAAGGCAGAGAACTTCTCCACTAGCTTGGTAGGTCTGTTTAAATCACTCAGATCCACTATGTTAGGATTGTTGTCACCAAGCTTCAATGAGACATGCTCACTCAACCTAGAATTAACCAGAGCTTTAACCCTTAATGCGCCAATCGCAACAAAAGTCGTCTGCTCTTGTTGTCTGCTGGAATGTTTAAGAAGCCTCTTTGGCAAACAATGTGGACCAAGATCAGACTGCTCCTATAGGAGCAGTCAGTTCTGGGTCCACGCTGTTTGCTTCTATACTTTATTCGTCAGTAACGTTAGGCGATTATTTGCAGCAGACGACTTCAGCAGACGACATTCTCAGATGCATTTTTTTCTTGGTGCGTTAAGGGTTAAGATTAACTTTAGCTCTATAAAGAGAATACTAGGTGAGTGTCTTTTGATATCAAGTTTACCAGGTAAGGCTTTGAGAACGCTTGTTGACATCGCGAGGCTTGCCCAGCGATTCAACAAGCGTTCTCAAAGCCGAGCATGGTTAACTTGATATCAAAAGACGCGAACCTGGTATTCTATTTATCAGTTTACCCATTGTTTCACTCTTCAAACTAGCGATTATGGCGTTATTTTCGATTTTTGTTGATTCAGCGTCATTAGCGACTACATTCAAAAAGTGCAACGTCATCGTGACCTGATAAAGGCACATGCTGTGCGATAGACAATGTTTATCAGGCAACGTGCATCAATGCAGTTAATATGAGAGGTAACTGATAAAGAACAATATTTGGGATGGGGATGTGTATGGGTGGGTAGAGAGAGAGAGAGATAAAGAGACCCTGGCGGTTACACAGGTGTCCCAATATGTAAGAAAAAATGTTTAATAGAAGAAACACTCCAGTATATAAAGGCTGGTACCATATAAACAGTTGTTTCTGCTATTTATACATATGTCGTAGATTCATTTTAATTTGCAATTTGTGATTTCATACCTTTTAACTTGATATGCAAGATAATAACTACCCGCAAAAGATGGCCGTACATAAGTAGCCAGAAGTATGTAGAAGGTTTTATTGCTGATTGCATTCTAATCAACTGACCAAGACATAAGTAAGTATGCCTCTAAGACGCCGACTGTCTAGTGGTGGGGGAAAGACAGTGTATTTCTCGGCTTTTGGCGGGGAAACATGCTACAGACTGAGCTATCTGGGCGCACCATTTGGTTTAAAGGAGACGGCCACTTTAATAGCAAGTGAATTTGGCAAACAAGCTCTTATCAAACCATGCAATCTGCTGCAAACCTAACCAAAATCGAATGAAAAATAATAATGTTAAAAATGTATTGGCTTTTTGGAATTTACTGGAAGTTAATAAAATATTCAAAATGGCGACCTCTATTTGCTTATTAGAAGATAAATTTTGATTTTCAGATTGCTATAACTTTCTTATTTTACATCTATTTTTTAAATTTGGTTCGTAACAAATTGCACAGTGGCGGATCCAGAGGGGGTCAGGGGGTTCGCTCGAACCGCCCACTCTGCCCCCTGTTTTTTAATATCCTATGAAAATGAAATGAGACCAAATTATTACATTTTTATGGGATATTTAAGAAAAAATGAGATGAAACCAGCAAAGCGAACGCCACCCCTTTACACATACGAACCCCCGTTCCAGAAATCCTGAATCCGCCACTGTTGCATGATTTAATAAGGTAATAAATGTTAAAATGTTAATAATTGTTTGCATTCTAACATAATATTTTATATAAACATGATAAATTTCATGCTCAGTTGAGCTGAGTATGAAAATGTTTTATAACCCTGTGACCTGTTTTCTCGTGGCATGACCCACCTGCTCAAAGCTTCGTCCTTAGCCTTTTCAGCAGCCTTTAATCTACTCTCAATGTATGATAAACTGCTCATCGCATCGTCTTTAGCTTTCTTTTCATCTTTGTATTTATCCTTCAGTTCTATGAGTTCACTATAGTAGCCCTCCTTTTCCTCCCGTTCTTTACTAAGCTGTGCCCAGAGATCTTCTTGGCTCCCGTCATACAAGAGCACTGCTGTGGAGCCATCTGTGTCTTCTCTAGAATAGGAACCAGTCTTGGGCTTGATTTTACTTAAATACATGAACAATAATGATGTGTAAAACAAAGTCGATGGTTACAATGGCATTCACAACTAATTCTTGCACACCAGGCCTCGAGGTTATAAAACGTTTTTCTTACTCAACTCAGCTGAGCACGAAAGAAGTTCTAGCGATAAGGCGTATATTTTCCCTAGATGACATGATTACAAACACCAAATTTTCAAATTGCCCTAATGTTTTTAAAAATGGTGTAGTTCAGCAGTAAAATATGCTAAGTAAGCAACAAAATACGTATCAAAGCGATACGCCATTTACAATACCGTGAAAACGTGCACTTTCTACTCCAACCCCTCAGTTTACGGCTTTATACTGGGTGCAGTTTAGACTAGACTTTGAGGAAATGCATTGCTAGTTTTAAAAAAGTAAAGCGCTAAAATATTAAGGATAGGAGTGCTCTTCATTTCCAAAACCTTACCGTATTCTTTCTGCGCATGCGTACGGAATACACCTAAAATTGTGACGTTTGTCATTGGAAAGATGAAACTGGTGTCTAGATGCTTTCCCCCCTAGACCCAAGATGCCCTTTGGACAACGACATGTCGCTTTAAACATTTACAATATATGTAAAGGGCATCTTGGGTCTACGGGGGAAAGCATCTAAAAACAAAATGAAAGACACCAATGACAAATGTCACAACTTTAGGTGTATTTCGTACGCATGCACAGAAGGAATACGGTAAGGTTTTGGAAATGAAGAGCACTTATATCCTTAACATTTTAGCACTTTTATTTCTTTAAACTAGCAATGCGTTTACCAAAAAATAGTAAGTGAGTATGATCAGGAAATACCACAATCACAAACCGCAGACAACCCCATGACACCGCGAGGAAGAGCCACTTAACCATCACAAGACACCAGGAAGACAAATTAAGCAAAGCAACCAACTCTCTCTTCCCCATCAAGATGATTGCAATACTAGAATGGACATAAAGTAACGTACAACAAAACATATAACAATTACAGACTGCCACAATGGGAGTAACAATAAACAACAAGTCAACAGCAACAAAACCACCGCCTTAAAACGGACAGCAGCCTAAGCCACCGGGGGGCTTAAATGCATTTTACTTTTACCAAATCTTCGCCCTAGATTCTGTTTCTGTTGAAGTACAAGAAATGTTCAGTTCGCATGGAAGCCTTCTAATTAATGCAATGTATCATCCTGGAGAAACAATCTGATCAAATTAACATACACTGATGAAACAAAGAAAATGGCTCACGACTCACAGATAGTCTGAGCTAAAGAAAACCTCAAGTTGAGCCATGGTGGGTCCAGCTACAGATAAGCATCAGGCACCAGCCCACCGATTAAAGCTTTACGCCAGAGCCGTCATATAGTCTGAGGCCTGACCCACCGTCGTGCAACTAGAGGAAACCATAGCTATAAACTGTGATTGGGTTTAAAACCAGGCATGCAGACTGTCGCATGACATCCAAGTTATATCCAACCTTTATATAACGTTTGATAATCTTTTTGAATTGATCACTACAATTAGGTTTTCCAGCAATTCGTTTATAAACTAAGTCACCATAAAATATAGGTTCTGATATGCCTTGTTGCAGAAGATTTTTTAACCTGATGTTGTATTTAACAATTAACTCTGAGTGCATGTGGTAGAATTTAGAAAATGCTTTTCGAATTTTATGATATCTATAACCTTGTTTTAATAACATAGCAGTTTAAGAATAAGCTTCTGCTGTTGAAGTCATCAACATTAGAACACACTCTTGCAAAACGACTAAGCTGAGAAATATATACACCATAGGAAGGGGAGCGAGGAACATCTCCATCAAGAAATCGGAAATTTACTATTTCAAAATTAAATTCATCCGGTTTATCAAGACTTCGTTTATTGTGTGTGGGTAAGATAGAAAAATATGTCCCTCAGGATGACCATTTGTCGTAACTCGTCTAGCCTGGTTGACGAATTTTTTCTTTCCCACTATTACCACAATGATGGTAGATTCTTATAGCCGTTGCTTAACTATGATACCATTACATACCTAATTATGTAAGAAATGCACCAGATGCCCCGAATGAGGTCATAAAACCAGTAAAAACATCCACAACAAAGCTGTTTGATTTGTTCGCAGCAGTACTTCAGTGGGTAACACATGATTGCTAGAAGTATCACCAGTCCTTGTTTTAACACTGTTTACATGAGTATTCCAGACCTGACTAGTAGTACGTATAAACAAGGTTCATTTCTCTCTAAATTCTGTAGAATGGACTGCAACATGGCACCTCAAAGTTGGACTACATGTGTGCGCTGAAAAAATGAATAAAAATACTTGGATTGTGTTTTAATCAGGGAACAAATACATAAAGGTAATAGAAACTTGCATGGTTGTCTAAACAGTTGTATGCGAGCTGAACATTACTTGTACTTCAACAACAGCAGCCGACGGTGGCCCATTTATAGTGACATTTGGATCCCCTATCCCCTCATTAACTAAAACAAAAAAAAAACGTTATCAAATTTTGACCCCCTCTGACAAAACTTTCTGGATCCGCGCATGAAAACACACCATAAAGTCGCAGAAGTGCACATCATTGTCATAGTGCATAGTGTACACAGGCGTACACTATCATACTTTTGGGGGGCTCAGATTGGAATTCCATGTCGCCTTGGCTAGTTGTACAAGGATACTTAGGATGCATATTATTAATTTGTGTTATTCCAGGCTTCTTAAGAACGTAGTTGTGTTAAATTGTCAAAAATGTTGATTTCTAAAGCACAGGGAGGGCGATTCTATTCCGAGATCAAGCAAGTTCCATGAAAAAATCAGTTTATAACCATCATATAAACATCCGTCAGCAACAACAGCGTCCAACAATCAGAAGAAAGAAAAATTACTCTCACTTGATGGCCACAATCCTAAATTCATTAAGAAATGAATTAATTTTTTGGAATGTTCATGGAATCATGAATACTTCGGGTCTCTTGCAAAGTTAACGTGAAGCCCTATTTTCTTTGTACCATCATATTGTGCTAATTTGATTTGATTGTTTCTCTGTGATGATACATTACAATGGCTAGGAAGCCTTCATGCGAGCTAAACATTTTTTGTTTATCAACAACTGAATCTAGGGCAAAGATTTGATTCCAGTGGTTCTTATGCCGTTGATTTATTGTTTATTGTTGCTCTCACTGTTTGTGGGGGTTCTTTGTTTGGTCCTTGTTTTGTTATTCAGTGCTTTGTATCCTTCTAGTTTTGCAATCATCTTGATGGGGAAGAGAGAGTTGGTTGCTTTACTTTCACTGTCTTCCTTGTGTCTTGTGACAGTCATTGTTATGTGGCTCTTCCTCGCTGTGTCGTGGGTTCGTCTGCAGAGTGTGATTGTGGTATTCCAATGCACCTAGATCTAGTTCCATCCTTTAGTGCCTCAATCAGTGGACCAAGAACAGATGCCTATCTAGTCATTAGTGTCCACCTTTGATGTGCAGCAGACAGTGCACCTCAGGGGGCAATTAACTCATTTGGAACACACCGTCCGTGCTAGTGTTGCAGGAATAAATGCCTTTAACCCTTAAAGCGCCAATCCCAACAAAAGTCGCCCGCTGAGTGCTTTTCTCGTCTGCTGTAATGTTTAACATGGATTCTCTGTAAGAATCAAAAAAAGTTGGCCACGCTATGTCTGGGATTTTCATAATTTTTTGTGTATATGTTGGGTGTGAACCAAAACCTACATAACTGGTGCCAAACATTTCGATTTATTATTCGTTGCCATGGAAACGGCGATTATTTGATCCTGTGAAAATACAGCAGAAATTGACAGGAAAAATTCCAGACCCTGCCAAATTGTGCTGTTGTTTTCTTGTCATTATATAATTCTTTACAAAAGTTTTTTAGGTGTGATTAAGGCTACTAAATTGGAACGACAGAATAATACAAGAATAAAACCATTATCTTCTACAGACGCCTCATACGAGGGGCCCAAACATGGGGAAATTTGGCAAAATGCCAAATATGTGAAAATCGCAAAATTACACATATTTAGCTATTACTATGAACACTTTTGCAACGGTCCTCAAGAAAACCACTCATGTGTATATATGGAGCAACATCTGAACTATTGAACTTAGAAAAAATCTGGTTGGAGAAATTGATGTTTGAAGGTCAAGGTCAAGGTCATAAATTGTCTATTTTCAAAATGTAGAAAAAAAGGGATTTTCACTAATTTAAACCCTTTTTTATGAAGGGTAGCTGAAAATGGTAAGAAAAATACTAATATGGTTATAAAGAAAAAAGTATCTTTTATTGATACCAAAACCTAAACAGATGATGAATATAAATGTCAAGGTCAATGTCAAGGTCACAAATGGTACATTTTCAAAAAAGGCGAAAAAACAGTAATTAAGGCATATTTTGAAACAAAATTTTGTAATGTTTCTAGAATATATTTATAAATCCTTTGATATCTCGACAAAGATAATAATAAAAACTATTTAAAATTATGTCAAACCGGTTGGAGAAATGGGTGTATGAAGGTCATGGTCAAGGTCATAAATGGTCTACTTTCAAAATGAAGAAAAAGGGGATTTTTCACTAATTTAAACCCTTTTTGTGAAATGTAGCTGAAGATGGTAAGAATAAAACTAATATGGTTATGTAGAATAGGGTATCTTTTATTGACACCAAACCTAAACAGATGATGAATATAAATGTGAAGGTCAATGTCAAGGTCACAAATGGTACATTTTCAAAAAAGTTGAAAAAAACAGTAATTTAGTCATATTTTGAAACAAAATTTTGCAATGTTCCCATAATATATTTATAAATCCTTTGACATATTCACAAAGATAATAATAGCAACTATTTAAATTAATCTAACCGGTTGGAAAAATTGATGTGTGAAGGTCAAGGTCACGGTCATAAAATGTCTACTTTCAAAATGAAGAAAAAAGGGACTTTTCACTAATTTAAACAGTTTTTGTAAAGTATAGCTGAAGATGGTAAGAAAAAAGCTGATATGGTTAAAAAGAAAAAAGTATCTTTTATTGACACCAAAACCCTAACAGATGATGAATATAAATGAGAAGGCAAATGTCAAGGTCACAAATGGTACACTTTCAACAAAGGTGAAAAAACAGTTACAACATAAATTAAGTCATATTTTGAAACAAAATTTTGTAATGTTTCCAGAATATATTTATAAATCCTTTGATATATTCACAAAGATAATAATAGCAACTATTTAAAATTAAATCAAACCGGTTGGAGAAATTGGTGTATAAAGGTCAAGGTCAATGTCATGTTGTCTACTTTCAAAATGAAGGAAAAAAGGGACTTTTCACTAATTTAAACCCATTTTGTGAAGTGTAGCTGAAGATGGTAATAAAAAACTAATATGGTTATATAGAAAAAGAAATATCTTTTATTGACACCAAAACCTAAACAGATGATAAATAAAAATGTGAAGGTCAATGTCAAGGTCACAAATGGTACATTTTCAACAAAGGTGAAAAAACAGTTACAACATAAATTTAGTCATATTTTGAAACAAAATTTTGTAATGTTTCCATAATATATTTATAAATCCTTTGATATATTCACAAAGATAATAATAGCAACTATCTAAAATTAAATCAAACCGGTTGGAGAAATTGGTGTATAAAGGTCAAGGTCAATGTCATGTTGTCTACTTTCAAAATGAAGGAAAAAAAGGGATTTTTCACTAATTTAAACCCATTTTGTGAAGTGTAGCTGAAGATGGTAATAAAAAAAACTAATATGGTTATATAGAGAAAGAAATATCTTTTATTGACACCAAAACCTAAACAGATGATAAAAAAAAATGTGAAGGTCAATGTCAAGGTCACAAATGGTACATTTTCGGAAAAGGTAAAAAAACAGTAATTTAGTCATAGCTCGTAACAAATTTTTATAATGTGTCCAAAATATATTTATAAATCATTTGATATATTAATACAAATAATAATAGCAACTATTTAAATTAAATCAAACTGGTGGAAAGATATAAATCTGAAGCTCAAATTTTTCCACAGCCAAATGTTGAATTATGGCGATTTTCATCTATTTATTAACAGTTTTTGGTTTGGTTTAATTTTAAGCGTTTCTGAAAAGGCAACATATCAACACAACATAAAAAAGCCAAATTTAAAAGAATAAACATATTTAAATTTGAAGGTCAAGTTCAAGGTCACAGAACATAAAAATTCAACTTGAAAAAAAAACGGATTTTGCTCATTTGGTTACTCAGATTGCCGGGGTTGTTTGTGGGTAAAAAGCCCTATGAAATCTACTTGTACAGTCAAAAAGGACACCATAATAAATGTAAGCAGTAGCAAATAAAAAAACATATGATATAAGAATGGAAAGTCAAGGTCAAAGATAGCATTTTTCCAATTTTAAGAAGATGTGAGCTTTCTTTCTTTTTAAAAGCCCATACTTGTTAAAAATAATCTGGAAGCTCTTCTTTGCAAAACACAAAGTGTGAGTATTCATTTTCTTAATTATTTCTTGAGGAAAAGTTTGGAAATAGAATTATCACGATTTACTGACATTTTTTCTTTCTCTTCTCCTGCTGGACGACAGTCACTTAATGCAATGTTTCATTGAAATAAACAAATTTTGAAGGTGGTAAAATTGCATTTAGTATGTCAAATGAATGGTTTTTGTTTGTTTGTTTGATTTGATTCTTTACGTCCACTCAACAATCTTTCAGTTATGTGGGACGGGTCTTCCTGGGTTGAACCAGTACTAAGCTAGGATAAATGTGTCTTGCTCAAGGACCACAACGCAGTTACGCTGGTGAGGCTCGAACCCGCGGCCATTCGGTCTCGAGTCAAGCACTCTACCACTGAGCCACTGCGCTCCCTCAAATGAATGGTAAAAAGATTCTTTCAAAGGCTCGTTAAATAAATTTCAAATGAAATGATCACTCATGTAAGATCCTCTTTTTAAGACATAATTCAGTGGGTGTGGAAATAGCAAATTTTACTTCATTCAAAGAACAGATAACTTAGATCTTTTCGTAATGCGCTATATCATATACAAACTCCTTTTAAGTTTAAAAACGTACAAAATCAGATATAGACTCTATTAAAACATTGAAGAAATAGAGAATTTTACATGAGTGCTCATGTTTTATTGAATTTATTAAACGAGTTGGGAAAAAGAGATAAAATGTGAGGCTTGTCGAGCATTTATCTCTTTTTCTCAATGAATACTTTGAAATCTCATTTCTGGCGTAAAAACCTTATATTTTTGTCATTACATGTTATGTATGCAACGTTGTTATGGATGTGATAACATTTCCCGTAAATCTATAAACCACTAGTTGTTTATCGATTTTATTGCATGGCATTATTTCACTCACAGATGTGACGTCATATGATAAGCTGAATTTTTCGGTATAGCCTGAAGAATACTTGAGATATCAGCAGTTCAAGCATCAATAGGCAGACGAGGCTCAGATGACCCTGCGCATATGCAAAGTTTCCCTAGGGCATATACTGCAAATAACGGATGTAGAATAGATGAAGACTAATCCCAAAGTAATAGCTTTTATATACTCATTTAAATATGGTATCTAAGCATGTGAAAATTGCAGTCTTTCCACATTTTGAATTTGGACTACATTTGATATCCTTGACATTGACCTCCCCATTTGAATAGATTCATCAATTTTGTTTATTGCTTTTAGTTACTAATAAATTGTTCCTAATGCGTAGTTTAGTTGCTTTCTTGCGTTCTTTCATTTACCAATCTAAATATTGTTTCACAACATGTGAAAACGCCAGTTTTTACACATATTTTGAATTTTAACATTGGATGACCTTGACCTTTACACGTAAATAAATTCTTTTTTAGTACTTCTTTTGTTAACTGATGTATTGTTCTTAATGGAAGGACTGGTATCTTTCTTACCTTATTACATGTTGCCATCTTAATATTGTACCAAAACATGCGAAAATCGAATATTTCAAAATTGTTATTTAGATGTACTATATTTGATGACCTTGACATTGACCTTCACATTCGAATATTTTCATTCATTTGGTTATGTTTTTTAACTGATGTGTTGTTCTTAATGCATATACTAGCTGTTTTCTTACTTTCCTTCATTTGCCCATCTAAATAATGCTCTAAAACGTGCAGCAAACTAAGTTTTTCAACATTTAAATTTCTACATTAAATGACCTTGACCTTGACCTTCAAATCTAAATATATTCATCCATTACAGTATTGCTTTTGTTAACTGATATGTTGTTCTAAATGAAGACACTAGTGGCTTTCTTATTTATTTCATATTCCCATCTGAATGTGTTTAATATTCCAAAACATGTGAAAATCACAGTTTTTCTACATTTTGAATTTCTACATTTAATGACCTTGACTTTGACCTTTACATTAAAATATTTTAATCCATGTGATAATTGATTCTTATAACTGATGTGTTGTTATTAATGCATAGACTAGTTGCTTTCTTTCTTTCATTTACCCATCTTAATATTGTGCCAAAAAATGTGAAAAACCAAGTTTTTCCGTAATTTGAAATTCTACATTTTGTGACCTTGACCTTGACTTTCACCTTCAAATAAATTCATACATATTATTATTGTGTTTGGTTACTTATATATTGTTCTTAGTATATGTAACACTTGCTTTCTTTCTTTCTTTCATTTACCCTTCTTAATAGTGTGCCAAAAAATGTGAAAAACCAAGTTTTTTCCGTATTTTGAAATTCTACATTTTATGACCTTGACCTTGACCTTCACCTTCAAATAAATTCATACATTTTATTATTGTGTTTGATTACTTATATGTTGTTCTTAGTGAATGTAACACTTGCTTTCTTATTTAGTTTCATTTACCCATCCAGATATTGGTCCAAAACACGTGAAAATACCAAATTTTAAAAAATCATGAACTGGAGTTTTTATGACCTTGACCTTGACCTTAAATAAAGAATTTCTCCATCCAGTTTTTTATTGTTTCCAACAGAAGACATATTGCTTGTTATATTCATATCAGTGGTTTACTTGTACATCGTTGCTAAAGTTATCAAAAACTGCTTCAAAATATGTCAAATTCCCATTTTTTCCACATTTTGGAAATTGTAAAAATCTGCATATTTAAACAGTCACGTGCTACTCATGTGTGTAATATACCTTATGTTTTCTTATTCTCTCATATAGAGCATAGTTGCTACAGTATACAAGTATGTTAGTTTCAGAAATTTGATGAACACATTTTGAAGGAATGATCAGCCAAGTATGCCTATTTTTCACTTTTTTCTTTGCATTTTCTACAAAGCTCAGCTTGACACCAATAACACTGGTTACCATGGTAACCAGATGTCATTTTGAAATTTTAAGGCTTGTTTTGCTGTTTGGGAGTCATACCGGCTTCACACACAAAGATTGAGAAAAATCCCAGACGTAGCGTGCCGGACCCCTATGGGAATTTTTTGATTCTTACAGAGAATCCATGTTAAAAAGCATCTATGACAAACATTGTGGATCCAGATCAGACTGCTCCTATGAGCAGTCTGTTCTGGGTCCACACTGTTTGCTTTTATACTTAAATCGTCGGTAAAGTAAGGCAATAATTTGCAGCAGACGACTTCAGCAGACGACATTTTCAGATACATTTTTTTCTTGGCGCTTTAAGGGTTAAGCTAGTTTAAGCATTCGCCTAAGATTACTAGTTTACCAAGTTACAGCGGGGATGTTGGGTTTTCAGTGTCAGGACTCGATCGCAAGAAAATCTATGTATGTGAAGAGGGTAGTGTAATCTGCGGATCGTTTGGCTTGAACTAGTTGCACAGGGTGGTTATTGATACCGAACATCCGGGTAGCTGGATGGGTAACCGCGCTGCTTGACTGCAAACGCTACAAACAATCACTGGCTGCAGTAAAATATACCTGTCACCCTCCAACAAACAATGTCTCCAGCAAGTTATAAATTAGAATTTGTAAGAAACGTTTCTCAACTGTGATTAACCCATTACCTGGTTACGTAAAGGGAAACTGAAAGTACTTTTTTCTATACTTTCATTTTCGCAAAGAGAATCGTGTTAAAAAAAAAAAATGTTCAGTCTCTACACAGCAAACAATGCTCATTCAAAGGGTAAAGGAAACAAAACAATCTACGTACGGCGAGTGCCTCCGTCTTCACGTCATTTCTTATCCAAAACAACAACGCCTAAAATATCTTCCCGATATAGGTCACTTTAAACAACACAGTGTATAACCGCAATTTGTGTATTAAATTTGAAATATTGATTTAACGTACATTTACACACGATGTCATCGATGAGTAAACTGATTAGAAACAATATCGGGCGTACGTTTCACTTCGTACGCAAACTTGTAATTAACTTCTTACTTAAAGACATATGCGGCTATTTCCAATGCGCACCTTTCCCGCGTCTGCAAACGGGGAAAGTTGTCTGGGTCCTGTCTTTCGACCATTAACGGATTCGGATCATCACAGCTTCCGATATTCTTATGTCATATCGGTGTTCGGACACGTTCTTGACAAAATAAAGTAATTAAAGTGTGTCCAAAATATCTATTGACATCTTTTCAGAACTGATCGTCTTAGCACTAAAGACAGATAAATGTAGCTCAGCCGAAATCAAACAATGTACACAATTACCCTGGTAACGAATACGATAGTGGACGAGTCTAAACTATTTGTATGGTTATTTAAAGCTGCGCGCGACCTGACCTCGGGGCCTAGTGGTTAGCGTGTCTGGCTACAAAGCCAGTGGACCAGGATCGATTCCCGGATGCGCACATATCTTCAGTGTGATTTTTCTTTCTTTTTTAACATTTAAATGCTAAATTACTCCATATACTAGTAAACTGGCATCATCAAACCGACCGAAATGGTCATCCCTGAACTTTTTATATTGAATTACGCATGAAACCTATGGGGGTGGGGTTAGATTTGGCCCTCTAGCAAGAGAATGAGTTCGGTGACCCCAGATTTTTATTCTTTTTTCTGAAAGGTATTATGATAGTCCAAGAATTAAAAATATTTTTTTAAGATTTTCAATATCAGATTTTAATAATATATGATTAGTTCTAAAAACAAATTCCAATTTTCGACGAATAGTATACATCCGTGATTTTTGGGGGTTTGGGGAGAAGCTGAACTATTTTTAGGGATTTGGGGAGCGAAGGCAAATACTTTTAGGGAGACGAGGAAATTATTTGCAGGGAGACGGGGAGATCAATGCATTATTTTCAGGGATCAGGGGAGCACAGACCCCCCTGGGGGGCCTCATGTGTCTATAAGTTTTCCACAAAAAAACTTGGTCTTCGCTAGCATCTAAACTTGCATTTATTTTATTTGTGATGACACCTGGCGCACAGACCACCGATAACATTGCAGTTTATGGCTCTGCCAAGCTGCAAATCCAACAAAGTTCTGGAATTTTGCCGTGACAGGTGCTTTTTTTCTAGTGTAACTGCCTAAAATTGAGGGGAATATGCATGTCTAAGCACAGCTGTTATCATATTTACATGTAATATTATCCAAAAAAACGATTACCACTTTGTATCTTTTTTCTTGGTAAACTAGCTAACGTTTTATTGAGGAATTTTATTACAACGCACTGGGAGCATTTTTTGACGCATAGATACAACGCACAGATGGTTGCCTAGATGTGCCATGGTTGCTGGTGCAGCCTAACCACAGCATTCACTGGTCTTATAAACGGTACATAAATCGTTAGTTGAGCCAGTACATGATATTTCAGTACCAGGACGAAGACTCAGGTGAGCCTGTGCAAATGTACAGACTCGCCAGAGCCTTCTATGCATAGAAAAAATAGAGAGTAGTAATCGTTTTTGGATGTTATTTCATGGGACTATGATAACATGGCTGCAGCTGTGCTTAGACATGCAGAATTTCCTGAAGTTAGGCAGCCACAATAGAAAAAAGCACCTGTCACTGTCAAACTCCACAACTGAGTGGGATTTGCTGGTCAAACCATGAATTAAAACGCCAATTGCATGGCAGAGCCATAAACTGCAATGTTTCTGACGGTTTGTGCGCATTGGGTCATCAAAAGTAAAATAAATGCAAGGTTATAAAGAAATCATACAGTCAATAGGCATAGATTTTGTGGTTTTTGTACTCTGATGAAGACTCTGCAAATGAGTCGCCTCACCAGAGACGCTCCAGAGCTAGCTCTATTCGCACTTTGAGAGTGTTTCTGCCTATTTTACAGATTGGCCCCAAAACTTTTAATTTAATGAGGTTGTTTGTCCGTTATGATACATTACAATAGTTAAGAAGCCTCCATGCGAGCTTAAAATTTTTGTGCTTCAACAACAGCAGAATCTAGGGCGAAGATTTGGTACCAGTAAAATGCAATTTTAGCACCTCAGAGATATAGGCTGCTGTCTGTTCTAAGGCGGTGATTCTGTTGTTGTTGATTCGTTGTTGATTGTTACTCCCATTACAGGAATCTGTAATTGTTCTATATTTTGTTACTTTATGTCCATTTTTGTTTTGCGATCATCTTGATTGGGGAAGAGAGAGAGAGAGAGCTGGCTGCTTTGCTTAGCTTGTCTTCCTGGTGTCTCGTGATTGTAGTGTGGCTATTCCTGTCAGTGTCATGGGTTTGTCTGCAGTTTGTGATTGTATTACTCACTTACTATTTTGGGGTGTCATTCATGTGAACAGCGATGGCTTTGGCGAGTATGCACAGTTGCTTAGTCTAGTCTGAGCCTTCGTCACAGTTCAAAGTTCTCATGTGGTGAATCAAATGGCGATTGAATGCCATTTTGTGCGAGCAGCGAAGGATCTGGCGAGTCTGCACATTTGCACAGGCTTACCTTAGCCTTCGTCACTGTTCAACATCTCTTGTGTTGCCTTAAATGGCGATTTGTGTACTATTCACGCCAGCAGCGAATACTCTGGTGAGTCTGCACATTTGTGCAGGCAGTCACTGTACAATGTAATAGAAATCAAGATATCTTGTGCTGGCAGCAAAGGCTCCTGGGAGTCTGCACGTTTGCACAGGCTCGTCTTAGCCTTCTTCACAGTATCGAAATATCATGTGCTGGTTGAAATGGCGATTTTTGTAACGTTTATGTGAACAGCGAATGATGTGGTGAGTCTGCACCAGCAACCACAGGACTTCTGTGCAACCATCAGTGCGTTGTATCAATGCGTCAAAAATGCTCCCAGTGCTTTGTAATAAAATTCCTCAATAAAACGTTAGCTAGTTTACTAAGAAAAAAGATACAAAGTGGTAATATCGTTTTTTGGATGTTATTACATGTAAATATGATAACAGCTATGCTTAGACATGCATATTCTCCTCAATTTAGGCAGTTATACTAGAAAAAAAGCGCCTGTCACTGCAAAACTCCAGAACTTTGTTGGATTTGCAGTCCAAACCATGAATTAAATCAGCAATTGCTTGGCAGAGCCATAAACTGCAATGTTACCGGTGGTCTGTGCGCCAGGTGTCATCACAAATAAGATAAATGCAAGTTTATAAATAAATCATAAAGTCAACAGGTATAGGATTTTTTACCGTTTACGCCACCACCTGTGCTGAAAAATGCAACCACCAGCTCGTTGTAGCAACCACCAGTGCGTTTACATTGACCAGTGTGATTCTAATATTATACAATTATCGACTTATGTTGAGGTTGACGTGAAGTGTTATTGAACAGTAAACGTCATATTGGCCGACGTGGAGCGGATGTCAATATGATAAGAAGTTCTTGTTCCAAAACACTCCATGACTACCTGAACATAAGTCAACAATTGTTTTTTTATATAATAAACGAATGTTATGCAGTTCCTGCCATTTTAGACCATTAAAACATTGAAGTTACGGATGGATCATGCGAAATTACATGATGTTTTGATGTCACTTCCCGTAAGTCATTCAATATTACCTCGTGCCGTGTGCTTTGCAAAGTCACGTCGGGCAAACCAAGCAATATGTAGTTATATTGACTCAAGTGGACATGCATCTGGGCCATTCAGAAGATGTTTATTTATAGATTATATAATAATCACGAAGATTACATTTAATGCTCGTGTGATTTGAGAATGAAAGAAAACACTCCGGCTTTGATAATTTGATCCCTTTGGTTTCCGCTGCAGAAGGTATGTAACAACAGTAGTCCGATTTTGATCTCACCATTGCACATGTGATTTTTGTTGGCTTGCCTAAAAATCCAACATATTTTTAGCATTCTTGGTCAAACGGCAGCTGTAATTCTTCCATGATATGTTAGAGTGTAGCTCACTTGTGCTCAATATTGACTACTTTCTACTGTTACCCTGTGTGTCAATCGGGAAAGTCCAGCACAATTCGAGAATCGAATCAAGCCTCGGGTGTACGTAAGGCGCATTACGCGTAGTACTATGTGCAAAAATGCTCCAGTTTGTTAGCCGGAACTGGCGTAAGGAAAATAAGTTCTGTATCATGTGGGTTCAGCTCTATTAAAATCCATTTTTCTGATTACCCGAGAAGCTTTTGCATCAATATGGTTTCAAAAATGTCGAAAACTACAATATTTTAGTACATTGATACCCCACCCACACTTTTGCAACCATTGCTATATGACATAATTACCAAATTATTAACCATGCACTCCATGTATTCACATTGAGCAATACTGCTAAATACAAGTAATCACAAGGTCAAAAGTTTCTCATTCTAAAAGTTGCATTAGCACAATGTATGTCTTATTTACTGATTTTCGAGCACTATTTGGTCAAAAAATGACGCCTCATTTACCCCCTTTTGAACCCCTTTTGGACCCCTATATTGAGACACCACCCTAAATGTCTTTTTATAAAATGCTAGCTATAAGATCAATGACTTGAAATTATCTTAATGTTATTTCTACACTACTTATACATGAGTTTTTTTTTATTTTTTATACCCAACAAAAAAAGAAACGCACCACTTATAACTGTTCACTTCTCAGGAAGATCACAAACAATAGGCCAGTTTAGTTTATATCAGTGCAAAGGTATGTTATGTACTCTTGCGATACACGTCTTTTGCAATCTGGCGTCGAAATGATGTTAAAGAAATTTGGTCATGAACAAAGTGGGGGTCAAATTGTAAAGTCACAGGAAATAAGCGTTTTAATAATGCTCTCTTGCTGGATAAGTTCAAGCAATTAGAATCATCTCAGTAGACCAAATTGTACCCAGACACTTATTCTATGCAAATTGTATGTTTAAATTCATCATACACGATAATTGAACGCTAGGTACCCTATGTATTGTGACTACCCTTTGGATAATGATTACACACTGGAGATAAACCTTACAAAATATTTAAAGATTACAACATTGTTTTGATCAATTTAAATGTCCTAACTTATGAAAATGGATTCTGAAAATTACAAAAAAGCATCAATAAACACATTGGCTGTCTCACATAACAACAACATATCCTTTTCATACTTTGCAAATGTAAAACATACTTGGAATGCCATGCAGACAGTAGCGTTGAATTAACGCTTACAAAACTCGTTTACCATTTGCTTTGATGTGTTTTGTGCCTGCACCGGGAAAGTACAGATACTCATCTAAATCACACTCAAGTTTTAGTAAGATTTGATCAGAAATGAATATTTCATGACAATTAACATTTTCGTATCAAAAGGAGATCTTAATGAGAAAAATCGTAGTGGTGCGTTTCTTTTTTTGCCGGGTATATTTTTTAAAAAAAATCCCTATGTAGACCTTTAAAAGGGCTATTATCAGGTCCCTTTTAGGACCTTGCACCACTAATTTGTCAAAAAAAAAATATAAGTATTATTTAATCATTTAATTGTTGTTTGTGTCAGATGTCTTCATTAGACCATGAGCTGCTAATAGACCCCCTCCCCCACCCCCCACCCCCCCCACCCCCAGGGGGAATTTTATACACTATGATTTTCTAAAACTACGTTATATAAGAAGCAAAATGACACATGTTGGCCATCTGGCAGTGGGGAGTTACCGTGTAACAGCCATGTTAACTACGTTACCCTAAAACATCACCAAATCCTATTGTTCAAATATAAAGCTATACATAAAATTTTATTAATCCACATGCTGATTGTCTTAAAACGCTTAATTAAATGCGGCAAAAAGCCAGTATGCGCTAAAGCAACATATGCATACTATAATGCAGTTATATACGTTACTTTATTTCAAATAAACTACTATTTAGCCCTGTGCAATCACTAGACCATGTGCTACCAAAATACCTCCTAGGAAGAGTTTTGTACACTATGATTTTCTAAAACCACATTACATAAGCCACAAAATAATGTATGTTAGCTCTTTATGGGTTTAGACGTTACCCTGCAATAGCTGCTTCTCAAATTATATGCATACCTTAGATGCCAAATTCAGAACGAGGCTCAATGAGTACAGATGTAAACAATATGGCTGAGGCAGCAAGTAGTTCTAGCAGAAAAGTTCTAAACAGCATTGTTGTGTTCCTTTATGTAATTCAAATAGCAGCTATGATTCCACTTTATCTTTTCACCACTTCCCATCTGGCAAAAATGATGCCAGGAGGAAACAATGGCTGATAAAAATAAGAAGAGATGAAGGACCTTTGTTCAAGGTAAGCCTCCTCTTTACTATATTAAAATATATAATAATAATAAAATTGGTACAAACCTTTCATATTTATAGTTTTATTCCAACATACAGCCACAAATCATATAAATTCCAGTAAAATGTTTCACAGGGTCATTATCATCTGTCCAAATCAAAACTTTTTTCTCAATACCGTATTAGGTCTTGTGAGGGATCATTGGTTTATAAGTTCATGATTCAAAGAAAAATAGAATGTAAACTTTAAATACTTGGTAACGTGTTCATTGTTTTATGTTACAGATCACTGCCTCCACAGTGGTTTGCTCCAAACACTTCAAGAAGGAGGACTTTAAATGGACACCAGTCAATAAAACCCTGCAGAAAGACGCAGTGCCCTCAGTTTTTGACTGGTCTGAACAAAAGACCCCTAGAAGACAGATTTCAAGAAAGGTTCTGTCCAAACCAATTGATGAAATGACACAAAGGTAGGTATCAGCAATATTAACCCTTGTCCTGCTTATGTTTTGTCCAGTAAATGTCGTCTACTGATACCGCCTGTTGCATACATTCAAATACATTCCAGGCTATTTTAATCGCCGAAACAAACACTATGAATCGTAATAAGACTGCCTCTGAGGAGCAGTTTCATCTGGAAAGGGCTGACCTCTTGGCTCTCGTCTGTGGTGTCTGCTGTGAGTTTGTCACTTTCCCATTGGTATCCTGGGTCAGGTGTGGTACTTGATTGTATCGATTCCTGATCTTTGCACCCTTACTTACTTCAAATTGTTTGTAATATAGGCCTCAAAAGTACAAAGAGAATGCAAATAACAAATATCTTGAATAATGGGAAAAAGCTTAAGCATCTTTACCTTCATATAATCACAGCATAAAGCATTCTACATGCTACATGAACATGCAAAAAACGTGTTCTGTTGTATGTAGAGTTGAGTTTGCTTTGTTTCGTTTTCAGGCAATTTGAAGAGGAAGAAGATGTTTGTCAAGCCAGAGAAATGACAGAGACCATGGAGGCGATCAGCTTTCCAGGGGTATCGGATAAGGAGGAAAGGATTGCAACTCTTGAAGCTGAGCTGGAGCAACAGAAACAAAAATGTGCGGCTTTGGAAAGACAGCTTGTTATGGAAAGATTTGGTGTTGCAAGATTTACTTATGATAACAAGTTGATTTCTTTCTATACAGGCTTTGCGACCTATTCAATGTTTCAGTCATTCTATGAGTGCATAGAGCCTACAGCAAAGAATATGCAGAGCATGTACTACCAACCCAGTGAAACTATTGGTTTAGCTGGTAGAAAGAGATGCATGCTCCTAATTGATGAATTATTTTGTTCTTATGTAGACTTAGAGCAGGTTTACTTGAGCAAGATCTGGCTATAAGGTTTAATTGCTCTTTACCAACAATTAGTCGTAAGATCGTAACCTGGGCCAATTTCCTGTACTTTACTTTGGGGAGAATACCTATTTGGCTATCAAGAGAGACAGTTAATAAATACATGCCAGACTGCTTCAAAGAGCTTTATCCAAATACAAGAGTGGTTATTGACTGCACAGAAATTCAAACTCAGCAGCCATCCTCTTTGGTCTTAAATTCTCAACTATATTCTCACTATAAAGGTACTCATACTTTCAAATGCCTTATAGGTATTGCTCCTCATGGTGCTGTTACATTTGTCTCCTCCCTATATACGGGCTTTATGTCTGATGTTGAGATCACAAAACTGTCTGGTATATTAGATCTTTTAGAACCAGGAGATGGTGTAATGGCAGACAAGGGGTTTACTTTGAAAAAAATGCTGGAAGACAGGGGTGTAACACTTAACATCAATTCTCTGTAACCACCAAAAAATTCCAATAGGGCCCCGGCACGGACCGACTCGGAATTGGATGAAACTTTCACAGAATGGTCAGTACCACTCAGGAATAGGAAAACAATTGTCAAAAGTTTGCTATCAACGTTCGTTGCCATGGTAACCAAGGAAATCACTTTTTGCCAAATTAGGACAAAATTCACTAATGAATTTATTGAATTTAGCACCTTTTCTGGCTGAAATATCTAGTATTTTAGATAGGAACATAACAAAACCGTTTTATTTCTTAAATTATTCAATGTTTTTTCCAATACAAATTTAGAGTTAAAGGAGTTATAAACACATCTGACATAAATTGCTATCACCGTTAATTATAGCTACTAAGCACCTTTTTAGAAACTTTCAAATTCTCAAATTTAGGCCTTTTTAAAACGAGTATATCATAAACGGCACCACGCTTTCAATATTCTCACTACATTTGTTGGAAGCTAGTAAGTGTATATATTGCAAATGTGTAAAAAATAGAGAGGGGTAAAAACATCTTTATCATAAAACCATCCCAAGAAGTTTGCACTGTTTGCCATTTTTGTAAAAAAGAAGCTTAAGGGGTGGTCACATAATTTGGACATTAAACTGCAAAAAGATTCAGCATGAGCTATGTTTTGGTAATAATTGATATACTTAGTAAAAACATAATGCAGATCGGCAATATTTGTCATTACGGATTGAGCAAAAATGATTTTTCCATGTTTTTTTAGCCAAAATGTGTACAAAACAGGGGGGAGGGGAAGTAAAGTCGGACTTTTTCTCTAATATTAAAGATATATTGAAAAGAAAATTACTATAATCAATACAACATTAAACTAGTTTTCTTATAATACCATTTAAATTTCAAAGTTTGAAGAAATGAAAGGAACAAGGGACAATAACTCTTCGCAAACCAACGAAAACGTTAAAAGGCTTATATATGATTTTGTTCATTTTTAAATGATAATTGTTGAGACAAGACTTGGCAAAACAAATGAATCTGACTTTAGAATTTTTCACTGATGCAATGTGTTATCTTTGAAAAAATAAAAATGCTCAAAATGATTCATTTTCCTTGTAACCATGGCAACCAAAGTGGGTGGGGTAGCCAAATATGATAAACCCTATCTTTAGGCATTTTTGAACTACTGCAGCCATTTTCCTCGCTTACATAGAGACATAAACAATAAATGGTATGTTCTATATAGTATTTAGCTTTCATTAAATGTAAAGCATGCTTAGGACAGTACCACACATTGGTCGTAACCATGGAAACCAACATAGTATTGTTGCGAAATGGAGATTAAATGAATTAGGTCTTAAAGTGGCAAAAATTCCAGATGACTAAAATGCAAGTTTCAATATTTTAAAAAGGTAGTTGAGTTAAGCTATATAACATTACCAATATGATTTAAGCAAACTTAATATGTTTTGTTTAATTAAGTAGCAATCATAGACGTTAAATGTGGGTGGGGTAACCAGATATATAGCCAAAAATAATTATGGTGATTTTTAAGCAAGTATTCCCAATAGCAGTGGCTATGATGATATATTTGCATACTGCCAATACTTTAAGGGGCATTCAGGTTTTGTTAACTGTAAAAACATGTCAAGGGAGTTACCTCCCTCTTTCTGTTACCATGGAAACAATCACAGGCTTATTGTAAAATGAAAATTGAATTAATTACGTCTTAAAGTGGTTAAAAATCCACTTGAAAAATGCCTAATAATGCAAAACTTCAATGTGCATAAAGATAGTTGAGATGATTAACATAATCTATATGATTTAAGCAAAATTATTAAGTTAAGTTTTATTTGGTAAATATAGTAGTTAAAAGTCGGTGGGTATTAACCAAATAATTACAAACAATAAGTTTAGCCTGTAGAAGCAAGTATTTCTAATAGTGGTGGTGATGATGACATATTTTCATACGGCCAATACCAAATAAGACATTTCAAAGGTCATCGAAATCTGATCAATTCTTCCCCGCCTCTTAACAATGTATCTATTCCAGTTTGGTTGAAATCAATCAACTGGTTCAGACAATAATGTACGGAAGTGAAAGCCAATGCCAATGGGATCTGCACCAAAAGCAATATGTCGCCCACATAACTATTCTTATTCTTCTTTTCTGGAACAAGATAATTTGCTTTGAATTTGCTTTTGATTTCTTGTGAAATCGCTGATGGTATGATCATTTGGTTACTTTGATAACATGATTTGGGAGAAATGATTTTTATGCCCCAAACATTTGTAACAAGTTGGAGGGGCATATTGCTTTGGGTCCGTCGGTCATTCCATTTGTGCGTCCGTTACAAAAATTGAGTTACTGATTTGAAATTCCATAAATAGATTTGTTATTAAAAATAGTTGATCCGTATTTTCTAGTCCAAATTTGTGGAGTTATGTCCCTTTTAAAGGGTCATAATGAAATTTTGTAATCAATATATCTCAAAAAGAATAACAGCCAGGAGCTTCAAACTTAGTCAGCAAATAGAGAATAATGAGTAGATTACCTGGTGAAAGATTTTTAAAAAAGTTTTTTTTTGTTATTGCAAATGTGGACATAGAAAGCTTGATATCTCTAAAACAATAATTCAGCTAGGAGCTTCAAACTTAGACAGCTGATAGAGGATAGATAATAAGTAGATGGCCTGGTGAAAATGTAAGAAAACGTTATTTTATTTTTTTTCGAGTTATTGCCCTTTGCATTTTTACAGGTTATTGCCTTTTGCAAATTTAATTTTATAATCAAGATATCTCAAAAAGTATAACAGCTAGGAGCTTCAAACTTAGTCAGCAGATAGAGGATACTGAGAAGATTACCTTGTGATATTATTACTGTTTTTTTTTTAGTTATTGCCCTTTGAAAATGTGGATATAGAAAGCTTTTTTTCTCAAAAACGATTACAGCTAGGAGCTTCAAACTTGGACAGCTGATAGAGGATAATGCATTTTACTGGTTAATGCCCTTTGCAAATTTGCACATAGAAAACTTGAAACAAAGGTAAATCTTGAAAACCATTACAGCTAGTAGCCTCGGATTTGGTCAGCTGATAGAGGACGGTAAGTAGCAATACTAAAATAAAATTTAAACTAGAAATTGTGTTTATGAAACACTGTGCCCCCAACCACTTGCTTGTTCATAAGGATGATCTCACCAGGTAATCTGCTTTTGATAATCAGGTACAGGTTACATACTATGTGAATGAATAATAAATGCAATGTCTTATTGTAGGGGAATATTTTACTATGAATATGCTGTTGTAGGATATATACTGCTCAACAAAAGTTAAGCAAGGATAGATTAAAATTGATTTCTATTTGAGCAAATTGCTTAAAGTTATAAAATTTAGTTGAGCAGTATATTAAATATGAAATATCAGGTCATTAAGTAACAGTAATCACATTCTTTCCTGAATACCATTCGGGACTGATATAGATCCAAACCGTTTTTGCAAACGTAGAGAGAGAGAGAGAGAGAGAGAGAGAGAGATGTGTTTGTGTTCTTTTTGAATTTCGTCGGTTTTTTCTACTCTGGGAACTCGTCTATGTATTTCAAAGTTTAGTGTAGTTCTTTGCAAAAAATTCTGATCGTACGAGATGTCTAGCGGTTTCAATTCTTGAGTGACATTATTAAAATATTAACTGGAAGTCGAAGTCGGCATTTGCGCAGATGGAGAGAGAGCGAAAGCGTTTTGGTTTTCTGAAGGAAGCTCGTGACGAGTGAACATAGACGACTGGCTTATCGAATAGTTAAATCAGTGGGGTTTTACGACTTGTAAGAAATTGAGTGATATAACATGCACGTGCCTGGCTCTCGACTTGGCGAATACCGCATGCGCTGGACATTTTACTAAATCATATTGCCGTGTTTTCAACACATTTCTACCACATTTTGACATGCATATATACCGTTTTTTTTCTCATGATAAAGACCACATTCTGAAATTTCGAACACTGGCATTTTTCTGAAACGTAATTTATGAAATTATGAACAGCTGAAAAAATAGTAATAAATTAGTTTTAGAACTTTTAGAACATTTACCGTACCTACACTTCACATAAACACTTCAATAATCTTGAGCATGGTGATGTTGGTTTGTTTTTCGCTTTTCGTTAATCATTTTTCGCTTTTTGTGTTCTCTTTCCGTTTTTCAGTATTTGTTTTCCACTTTTCGTTTTTCGCTATTCGTTTTTCGCTTTTCGTTTTTCGTTTTTTTTTCATTCCAAATCGTATATCGTATTTCAACATTCAAAATCCTATTTTGACATTAGAAATCGGGCCGAATATCGTATTGTGACATTTAAAATCCTATTTTGACATTCGAACTTGAGAAGAATATCATATTGTGACATTCAAAATCCTATTTTGACATTCCAACTGGGGCCCAATATCGTATTTTGGCATTCAATACCCTGTTTTGACATTCAAAATCGAGCCGAATGTTGTATTTTGACATTGAAAAATACTATTTTGACATTTGATATTGGACCGAATATAGTTTTTTGACATTCAAAATCCTATTTTGACATTCCAACGGAGGTGGAATATCGTATTTTGGCATTTAAAATCCTATCTTGACATTCATCTAGGGCCTACTTTCGTATTTTGACATTCAAAATCCTATCTTGACCCTCGAAATAGGGCCAAATATCGTATTTTGACATTCAAAATCCTATTTTGACCCTCGAAATAGGGCCAAATATCGTATTTTGACATTCACAATTTTATTCTGACATTCAAACTGAGGCCGAATATGTTATTTTGACATTAAAAATCCTATTTTGACATTGGAAATAAGGCCGTATATCGTATTTTCACATTCAAAATCCTATTTTGACATTAGAACTGAGGCAGAATATCGTATTTTGACATTCAAATCCTATTTTGACATTTGAACAGGGGCCGAATATCGCATTTTGACATTCAAAATCCTATTTCGACATTCGAACAGGGACCGAAAAGCATATTTTGATATTCAAAATCATATTTTGACATTCGAAATAGAGCCGAATATCGTTTTTTTTTGTCATACAAAATCCTATTTTGACATTCGAACTGAGGCCGAATATCGTATTTTGACATTCGAAATCATATTTTGACATTCAAACTAGGGCCGAATATTGTATTTTGGCATTCAATATCCTGTTTTGACATTCAAAATCGAGCCGAATGTTGTATTTTGACATTGAAAAATACTATTTTGACATTTGATATCGGACCGAATATAGTTTTTTGACATTCAAAATCCTATTTTGACATTCCAACGGAGGTGGAATATCGTATTTTGACATTTAAAATCCTATCTTGACATTCATCTAGGGCCGACTTTCTTATTTTGACATTCAAAATCCTATCTTGACCCTCGAAATAGGGCCAAATATCGTATATTGACATTCAAAATCCTATTTTGACCCTCGAAATAGGGCCAACTATCGTATTTTGACATTCACAATCTTATTCTGACATTCAAACTGAGGCCGAATATGTTATTTTGACATTAAAAATCCTATTTTGACATTCGAAATAAGGCCGTATATCGTATTTTCACATTCAAAATCCTATTTTGACATTAGAACTGAGGCAGAATATCGTATTTTGACATTCAAAATCCTATTTTGACATTCGAAATAGGGCGGAATATCATATTTTAACATTCAAAATCCTATTTTGACATTAGAACTGAGGCCCAATATCGTATTTTGACATTCAAAATCCTATTTTAACATTCAAAATAGAGTCGAATATCGTGTTTTGACATTCAAAATCCTATTTTGACATTAAAACTGAGGCCGAATATCGTATTTTGACATTCAAAATCCTATTTTGGCATTAAAACTGACGCCGAATATCCTATTTTGACATTCAAAATTCTAATTTGATATTCAAACTGAGGCCAAATAGCGTTTTTGGACATATGAAATCCTATTTCGACATTCGAAATTGTGCCAAATGTCGTATTTTGACGTTCAAAATCCTATTTTGACATTTAAAATGGGGCCGAAATCCTATTTTGACATTCGAAATGGGGCCAAATTTCGTATCATGACATTCAAAATCCTATTTTGACATTCGAACTGAGGCAGAATGTCGTATTTTGACATTCAAAATCCTATTTTGACATCCAAAATTGGGCAGAATATCGTATTTTGACATTCAAAATCCTATTTTGACATTCAAACTGAGGCCGAATTTCGTATTTTGACATTCAAAAACCTATTTTGACATTCAAACTGGGGCCAATTATCGTATTTTGACATTCAAAATCCTATTTTGACATTCGAAATCTGGCCAAATATCGTATTCTGACATTCAAAACCTTTTTATTGACATTCGAAATCGGGCCGAATATCGTAATTCATCATTCAAAACCCTTTTGAAATTGGGCCGCATATCGTATTTTGACATTCAAAATCCTTTTTGACATTCGAAATCTGGCTGATTATCGTATTTTAACATTCAAAACCCTATTCTGACTTTCGAACTGAGGCCGAATATCGCATTTTGACATTCATAATCGTATTTTGACATTCGAACAGGGGCCGAATATCGCATTTTGACATTCAAAATCCTATTTTGACATTTGAACAGGGGCCGAATATCGCATTTTGACATTCAAAATCCTATTTCGACATTCGAACAGGGACCGAAAAGCATATTTTGACATTCAAAATCATATTTTGACATTCGAAATAGAGCCGAATATCGTTTTTTTTTGTCATTCAAAATCCTATTTTGACATTCGAACTGAGGCCGAATATCGTACTTTGACATTCGAAATCATATTTTGACATTCAAACTAGGGCCGAATATTGTATTTTGGCATTCAATATCCTATTTTGACATTTGAAATCGGGCCGAAGTATAATATTGTGCCTTAATAAAACCTTTACTAGCCTCTTACTGTACATCTTCCCTTGGTTGCCATAGCAACCAAGTCACAAAACTGAACATATCAATCAAAAACTCTTTCATGTATTCTAGTGAACTCGATTTGATAACACATCTCAAAGATTCACCTGGTGAGTGTGTGATACTACAAATATTGTTTTGCCTCTCTATTGATAAAAAGTGGGTAGGGTAATTTGACCACTGTTGCAAGTCTTGTTGCAAGGCCATTACAGTTTGTCCCAATCAAATTATTTGCTCTTTAGAAACATAGATGCCGCTTTTAATTCAAATGTATATTGACCACTAAATGAGCCTCGTCCCGAGATAACCAGCCTTTGGGGTTTCCAACAAAGCGACGGTTTCAAACCAGTCTCCTAAGCTACATAGACTAGCATACTCAAGTGAAAAACACATACAATTATTTCCACGTACAATGTATGACACAAAACAGTATGTTACTGGCTTTAAGATGACAATTTTATATCTCAAACAGTATTTAATCCTTTTTCGTTGAAAAGGGAATACTAGAACTCCAGATTTTTCTTGAATTATAATGATGGTTTCTTGTTGCTATGCAAGTATTGTATTATTGTTTCCATGGCAACCATCCATTTTGGAGACTTTGTGTATCACAAGTTTACACACGTAGTCTCATAAACACTTCAATAAGTCGATTTCCACTATAATTACAATGTATGTGTCTTGATAAAACTTTTGCTTGCCTAAACTTAGCATTTCTTACTGTACATCTTGCCTTGGTTACCATAGCAACCAAGTAATATAATTGAAAAATATCAACCAAAAACTCGTTCATGTATTCTAGTGAACTAGATTTGTTAACACATATCAAAGATACACTTGGTGAGTGGGTGAAACTACAAATATTGGTTTGCCTCTCTATTGATAAAAAGTGGGTGGGGTAATTTGCCCCCTGTTGCAAGTCTTGTTGCGAGGCCATTACAGTTTACCCCAGTCAGTTTTTTTGTTTTTTATAAACAAAAATGCAACTGCTTTTAATTCAAATGTATATCAACTGTCAAATGTCGGTGCCGTTCGTAGCACAGTTAATTGTATATACTCATAATATCGAGAAAATGTGCCCCTTTTTTAGAATATAACAGCTAATAAAATTTTACAATAAGCGTTAAAGTGAAAGTTACCATGCTGATTTAAAAGGGTAATTATAACTACAATTGCTAAATATTTAATAATAATTTGAACTGACATAGTAAGAACAGGAAAGGATATTTTTCAGAGGGACCCCTGATTTTCTGAAAAATGCTCATTTTCATCACTATGGACCCCGTTGCCATGGAAACGAGACGAGATATTAAAAAACGAAAGCAAGTTTCAATACATAGTTTTTGGTACTCTACTCAAATACGATGGTTTCATACAAATCTGTGACTATGCGTGCCGCGATTTTTTGGTGGTTACAGAGAATTGATGTTAATATCCCACCTTTCCTTAGTAGTAAAAGGCAGTTTACTCCAGAAGAGGTGAGAGAAACTGAGCAGATAGCTAAACTCAGGATTCATATTGAACGCCTAAACAGAAGAGTAAAGGAAAATCATTTGTTTGACACCCCTATTCCTTTGGCTCTTGCGGGCACTGCAAACCAGTTATGGACTGTAGCATGTCTTCTGGCCATTTTCAAAGGCCCCCTTGTTCAGTCTTGGTCAAAATTTCCACAAGCAAGTAAGTAAGTAAGTAAATAAGTAAATAAGTAAGTAAAAGACATTGTTAATCCTGTTGCAGCATGTTAGCAAGTTCGGGAAACCCCAGTTTATGCCAAATGCAAAACAACAATGACGTAAATCAGCCTGCGCATTTGCAAAATCAGGTCAGCATATTTTGTTCAATTTGTATATAAGCTTAATCTATCTTAAATTGCACTCTTAATTGCTCACATTACACATACTTTCAAACATTAATTTAACAATTAAGAGCTATAAGTTCATAAGTCTGTGTTCTAGCCTGGTAGGAATTTGGGATGATGGGCATGCTCTTAATGAGACCCAAAATTAATATATACATGCATCAAACTACAGAAAATGACTGAAGTAAAATATGTCTACTTTGTCTTTGACTGCATTCCATAAATCACGGTTAAGATATATTGTTTCCAAGTGGTAGTCATTTGAACACCATACAAATAAGTCACACCAGTCTAAGCCTGTAACAGCCAATTGGGCTAAAACTTGATAATAATAATTGTGGTTTCGCTTCAGTTTCATAGTTCCTGTTTCATCTTTTGATAAGTATGGAACCTCAAGTATGCTTGATACCTGGGGACATTTTATCTCTAGGAGTCCAAAAGCTGGAAAACGTTCTGGAAAATATACTTTTCTATCAGGGCTTGCTGCAAGCCATGGAGACCATGGGCTAATGACCACTCCACATGGGTAGAGATTCACCCTATTTTGAAGCGACTCGGCGTAGGCTTTAGCAGCAACAGGTTCCAGAGCCAAACCCTGTCTCATCGCAGCTGTCATCACATGCCTTGTGCTCTTAAGCCTTTGAACAAGAGGTCCTTCTTCTTTACGTCTCTTGAAAATTTCTCCTATAGTAGAAGCTGTAATTCTGTTCCGGCGTAATTTATACCAAAGTGGGGTTTGACTCTGTAATCTAGTGTCTTCCTCAAACTTTTGAATTTCTTTTAATGACACAGAAAGCCCTTCCAATTTTATGAACTGTTCTGAAGTCAACACCACATTACAGTTATTTACCATTACATTGGCAGCTGGTAGCTCCTGAAACCCCATCCCATCATAGATATTGAGAATACAATTCTCATCCAGCCTTTGTTGATAACTTAAAATTGACCCATGGGGCACTGGTCCAAATTTACTTGGCACATTTTTTATGTTTTTCTCTTCTATAGCTGCCACAACAAGTAGATCTGGTGAGACATCAGTCAGCCTAGAACATTTTTCGTGCCAATCAATCGGCTGGCCCCTAACTGGATTATACAAGGTTGACTTGATTGTTCTTGTAGGATCTTCTAAGCTAGGTGTCTTTGCCTTGGAATGTCCAGAAACAATCAATTCTTGGACTGCTTTGCCGGGTATATTTGTTCCTCTAGGCACATGCCATGTCTGTGGCTGAGATGTTTTTGCTATATATCTACAGGAATGGCTTTGAGTCCTTGAAGTTTGTATTTTGCAAACTGGTACAATACCCCAGTAATGTTGCCACACGCCCCAGACAGTCCTATTTTACAGGTGCAAAGACTCTTCGTTACAAGTGGCTGGTGGTCTTTAGTTGTCACACATACCTGAAAAATAATTGCAGACAAGGATTTATTCATAGGTTAAGATGCACGTAACAAAATGAAGTTGCTCTAAATTGTAATTATCTTCGCACCCTGATGCCATCTTTAAAAATGAAAGTTTGAGTACTCATTAGAACCGTCTCATTCAGACGGTTCTTTTGAGTACCCACAATGCGTTTTTGGTCGAGAAGTATTTAAAAATAGTTTTAAATCCACACTTTTAACTGGAGTCACAAGATGTTATAGCTAAGAAATTACATTCCACATATTTTGTTGCATAAAAATGACTTGTTGATGTATTTGTTTTCCAATCTGTAATTTTGTAATTAACTCTTTACATGCTGGGTATTTACAGTGGCTCAATGGTAGATGGCTTGATTCGAGTTTGAGCCTTACCCACGGCACTGCCTTGTATCCTCGTTCATGACACATTAATCCATGCTAAGTAAGACCGGTCCTGACAAGACTGTGAAATGTTGACTGGGATGTAAAGAATCAAATAAAATATGGGTTGTTTTGCATGATTCAATTGTCGTCTGCTGACTTTTTTCAAGTTTATCTAATTAAAAAAAATCTTATGTGAACACTATAAGGGTGCAAAACGGTTTGGGTCCAGATCAGGCCTGACATTCTATCGGTCCTAATCTGGGTCATAACTGTTTGCAAAGGTTATCAGCGGACAAAAATGGTTTCTATCAGACAAATAATAGTTTGTAAATAATGTGTTGCTTTTTTGTATATGAAATGCATTAAAACAAACGTACTTATTTTTCACTTTATGTGGCTCTTCATTCTTTCTAAAGGACCGGTAACATCTTCCATAAAGCTCACAACCATCAGCCAATGTCTCAACTGTAAACAAGGGGTACTGTATTAGAGCTAATACGGTAATGCTGAGTTTTTCTGCTTCATATCAGTTGTAAACACATGTGGTTTCCATCATTTCCACATTCAGGAGAATTGTAAAACAAATAAATTGTTCGGTTATCTGTCTTTTGAATCACAATGTTTATATTACACTTTATGAAGAACAAAGATAATCAAAATACCACTACCAATCACAGAGTCTAAATTTTACAGGAAAATCCCTAGGGAGTCTTATGATAGACATACATTAGGTCGGGTAAGTTCTGTCCAAGCCATGGACAAAGCCCAAAAGTCAATGGATGGTGGCGGCCCTGTCTGGACTACTTAGTCTTTAATTATACGACTACCAAAATATTAATATTCCTTGGCCTAATGGTCCAACACAAGGTTATCAGGATAAACTATTAGATTCCAGTAGAATGTATTTCATTCATGAAATGAATATATAATGAGATTACTGCAGTTTGTTTGTGAGTTTAAAGGATATAGATTGATAAAACAAAATATTATAACTTACCTTGCAAATCATGTACAAATGCTTCCAAAAAGTACATAAATCCTCTGGTAATTGGTTTGCCACCTGAAGAAGCTTTATGTGATTGTATATATGATTCTACGAATGAAAAAGACATAAATGGAACCAAACTGAGATCTCTTTTGCTGTAAGTAGCCATTGTTATATCTCTATGGACGCTAAATCAGCTGCTAGTAGTTTACTCATTGAGCCTCGTTCTGGATTATCTGATTAATATTCATGAGGAATATTAAGAAAGGAGTATTGCAGGGTTTACTATGTTACCCTGAAATAATACGAACTCATTTAGTGTAAATATCCAAATTATTCCTTATTCTTACAAATCAATATTATCTTGAAATTGAAAGTAAATGACTAGCAGTATATTTCAAACACATTTAGGTACCTTTTAATACTGTTACCAACGTTACTTTCTTTTGAATACATTAATTTTTTGCAAAAATAGCATTATATGAGTTTAAACTCCTAATGGGTGTAAATTACTACCATTTTAGGGCTCAATAATGAGAGAAATAATGAAAAGTGTCTTTTTTAACCTAAAATTTAAGTGATTTTAAACTCTGACATTAGCAAATTTGATGTAAAGGAAGAAACTTGAACTCAAAGCACATAAAATGCTATTTCAATTAAGAGTTTTTTTTATAAAATATGTAAACATTGCTTATAGAAACTTCTTATTATGATAATCAAATCATGTTTCTTAAATGCTTGAATAATAGCATTTATCCTTGACACTTGTAAGTGATGACTTAATTTGATACATGAAATGATATATACAAGACAATTTTTCATACTGTCTATAGTTCAGTTTAGACGAAACAGGATTTTAAACATGTAGTAGCTTAGTAAGATCTATTTCCAAAAGTGTGAGCCAACAAAATACATATGTAGCTTTTCAGCTATTGATTACAATAACTATTATAATGAAAACGACTAAGGACAAAAGCTAGCTCGGAATTCGTAAAATTTTAAGTCATTTCAGGCATGGTTGACATTGAGAAATGAAAAAAATTTATAGGTGTTTTCCCTGGTCCTTTCAATGAAAACTGAAGTTTTAATAATCATAAAAATTTCGATCCCAAATGTGGTACCAAACATGCCTGTCCCTATGGTTATAATACCTATGATAGTAATCAGCATATCTAGTTTGGCGAAGAGAGAAAAAATAATCTTGGTAACATGCATAACAAGAGTATTTAAGGAGATTATTACACTTATCATCTGTTTCGCCTGTTTCTACAATTTAAACAGCTACAGTAGCTAGGGCAGCATTTGTTCAAAATGTTCAATTTAGTCCTATATTTAAAAGAGATAAGTTAATGCTTAGAAAATATCCCTAGCATTGTTAGTATTGTATTATAGACATGACCAAATGAAATGACTTCAACAGTTCATTGGGCTTTTTTATTTGAATTATTTCTGTCAATAAACTTAGTTTAACAGTGTAATTTTGTTTTTTATCAAATTTGGTACTAAGCATGCCACATGGGAACATGATCATTGCTATAAAGTTGCATCCTACTAATCCTTTGGATATTTCAAATCAAGCTAAATAGATTATAACTAGTAACAAAGAATAAATCAAATGAGCCAGCACATTTGATTTGGTACCTAAGAACTCATTGCAGTGTCAATAAATGAGGGCTCAGGCAAGCCTTGTAAATGTGCAGACTCACCAGAGCCTTTGCTGTCTGCATCCACAAAGTATAGATATATAGATGCAGACTCAGGCCAGAATTAATATGGCTAGCTTGACTGCATCAGCATGAGCAATCAATGGATCCGAGATATTTGCTAATATGTGATAAGTACTGAAATATCACGTGCTGGTCAAATTTTCTTTTGAGCGCTTTATAAATTGCAATAAATGAGATAAACAATTATTTTTTCATCTTAAGGCAATACTGTCAAAACAAATCTGATATAAGGTTTCAATATTTGGTATACTATATCATACACACATTTAACATAAATGACAATAGAGTCTTTAAAGTTACACTGCTGTCAATATCTGAACTTTATGGTATCCTTTACAATGTGAAAGAAATTTGAATTGTTTTGGAGATGATTTAATTAAAAGACCCATGGTAATTAAAATTACATAGATACTTACCACCGAAATCATATATTTGTATACTTCGTTAACGTTGCATGTAAGTCTATCATCGATAACAATGTTTATACTGAGTAGAGTGTTCTCCCAATACTTTTTTGCCAGAACAGATGACTTTTTGCGTATGTCTTGAATCCATACCCTGGTGTGTTTGCAATTCATTCTTCTTGTTAATACACAGATAATGCTTTGCAATGATTTGGTCATGTCACATTGTGTATAGCGGAAATTAGCATTAGCGTTTTAGCAGTAATTGCTAAAACTACCAATACATGTAAGTAAGATTTAATGACTGCACTTTTTACTTTAAATATTTTACTTTTCCATCCAACATTCTAAAAGAACATTGTGAAATTTTTTTTTTACATTACCTGAATGTCTAATTCGGTCTGGCCTTATTCTGGCAAATAAAGTCCTATAAATTTAAATTGGTATCGTAAGTAACAATTGACTTACTTTTCTTGGATATGATCATATCATTTGTGATTATTGTCATGTAAACTCCACCATTATCACTTTTTCCCATTTCACAGAAATATTTATTCTAAATTTACCATTTACTTATAAAATTTACACTGCTTAAGCAAATGATCAGTAGAACTATGTTGATCTAATTATCAGTTTCATCCATTAAACAATGAAAGCTATGCTGAAGATAAACTAAAGTCTATTTAAAAGCCAAGAGTAAAGTAATTCATCAACATGTAAACGCAAATACAACAATGTCAGTATAAAATTTGATTTGGAGAAAGTCTCTTCAAACAGTATATGATTACATACACTTATAATGCATGTAACATATATCTTTTTTTTTTTTGCTCTACCAACTTACAAATACTTGATTCTATCTGGGTAATAACTGGACAAATGTTTTGTATGCTACAACCTACCATACAACATTTAGTAAAAAAAAATGTTATTGTAGATGAACCAAAATATAAAAGGAATACCAGGATGTCTTGTGTTACTATATTTGTATAATGTGTGTTGCAGTTAACTGGATACACTAAAATATTTTGGTTGTTGTCAAATAAGTCACTAGATTAAACTAAGTTTTCTTCAGATAAGTACTACAAATATCTAAATCCACCATACAAAAACATTTCAGACTCAATTCAGTACTGTCTTTCACAGCATTTTAACATACATACAACTGTAGTACCTATGTTTTATATGGCAATATATGTTACTTCAACAATTTTGACAGAACATGGGACCTTATCCTTATTCAGCTGGTATTTAAAAGCAAAGTTGTCTTTGTTAATGAGGTTTAAAACCTATAACTTTGGCCAAATCAACATTTTCTTTTGTTTTTTTAAAAAAAAGTTTTAAAATAAACTTTCACAAAAGTAAATATGCTTTGACAATTTGACATAGTCTCTTAATAAGAACCGATAAATTATATTGTAGACAAACTAGTGTCTTTATGTCTATCTAACACAAAAATCAGTTCTGGAATGAAATAAAATACCCTTTGATGTATCATTTAGGGAATTAAGCAAAATATAACCTTAATTTTATACGTATTTAACACGCTGTAGCACCCAAACGCCCCCACTGCCAGATGGCCAATATGTTGCAAAAAGCTCGTTAGATGTTATGCTTTAAGAAAAACATAGTCTACAAAGTTCAACCTGGGGGGGAGCAAAACCCTTAGTAGCTCGTGGCCTACATTTTCTGCAATACAAAAAACACCTTAAGCTGCATTTGCACATTTAAGGTTTTCTAGACGGTAGCATCATAGTTAACATGGTTACGATAAGAAGACGGTAACTTCCCAATCATTTTTTTCCAATTCATTACATATCATATCTAGGTTTGTCTTACTAAAGCATGTACACCTTTCCGAGTAACCGCGGCTTGCAACAAAATGAGTGAAAAAATGTCGAAAAATGACAAATTTGAGTACCTTGTTACCCCACCCACTTTTCCGATACAATTGCTTTAACACAATTACCAGACCCTCCTTAGCTTTACATAAAGCAATACTGTAGAGTACAAGTTATCACAATTTCAAGACCTACTTATTCTAGGCCTACTTACTTCAATCTTCTGATATTCTGAAGCTCTTTCAGCTTGTATTTATCCCCCGATCCTGGTTTGACTATATACTTTTCCGGTTTCCGGTTTATTTTTGGTTAAATTTAAATATTTATTTTAACACTAGAAGTTGCAACTGTGCAATTTATGTCTATTTTCAGTGATTTTTTGGCACTTTTTGGTCAAAAACTTTGGATTCGGTTACCATGGCAACGGAAGTAAAAATTAAAGAATTAAGCATGAATGATTTGGTTTGGGGTGAAAACGAACAAGTACAGAAAGTTTCGTTGAAAGTTGAGACTATGCGTGAAAAACTGTGTTCCATATTTACAGAGAATTTCTCTTAATCAGCAGAATAAATGAAGTTTATGTTTTTTCAATAAAATATCTCTATAACGATAGCGATATTTTATTGAAAAACAAACTTCATTTATAACCGTTCACACTTGTTTTTGTGTCAGCATGGTTTCTGTGACGTCATCGTCACATTACGAGGGTTTTTCAAAAATAACTGAGCCCTACCTCATAACATTTTAGTTTGGTATTATAGACAAAAAATGTGATTATTTTCTATAAGTATCATATGTCATTGATTTTTTAATCCTGAAGAATTAACCTAGTGAAGCTTCTATTATGGTTGCTAGGCAACTGAAGATCGTCAGTCAGATCGATGCGTTCACGATCTCAGCCGCCATGAATATACATTATGTTTTTAAAAAGCTTGCGTGCTTGATTGTTTTTGTGAAAGACATATTTGACATTTATTTGAATAACATATATCATAGTGTCTTTTCATTACACTTAGTTCGTTAATGTTTAGGTGAACATTGATTGTTTGCGTTGCCTAGTAACAAAAAACGCCCAAATTCCACACATTTTTAAATACATGAGAATTGTGAAATCAAATCAAGGAACTAAATACGTCTGAGGGTTGGTTTGTGTATGCAGTACTGTGCATTATTAAGCTAATATTTTATGTTTTCTATTAAAATTGTTTAAATGTGAATGTGGGTAGGGGTAAACCATTTGACGTCAGGCATGTTAAAATGTGATAAATTCTGAAATCAAACAACCACCGCTTCTATAATTTGGGGTCAGTTGGTTTCTGTTCTGTGACATTGAATAGGTACATGTTAAAGATATCAGACGACAGTGTATAAAACCTTGCTTTTACATAACTGTTTCCATAGCAACGCTTAGATTTAGATGTATCACAGCGTGAACGCACCCCTTTGACAAGTCATATTCTGTTGCCTAGCAACCGTTACAAAAAGCCTACCAACAGAAATCAATGAGATGATTCAAAAGATGACATATAACTACAATGAAATATCAGCTAATTATGTGTCCATTTTACTTGATTTAAATGTTATGAGGTAGGGCACAGTTATTTTTGACTAACCCTCGTATGTAACGTCAGCGTCACGTTATCAAAGTATATCCTCGATATACATCCGATAGCTAGGAGGCTAAGAGCCAAATTTTGGCCTGATTGTGCTATTCAGGATACAAGCATGAAATTTGGCATAATTGTAGACCATGACTGATTAAGCAGAATAGGATATAGAACCACATTGGGAAATGCCTACTGCGCATGCGCAAAGCATTTTCTTATTTTAGACTGTTATCTTATAGCTTTAGTACAGTTTGACTTCAAAGAAGGGGTCATGTTGGCTGTAGAATAATAAAATGTGACAGAACTGATGTTGATTGTTTGTAGTTTAGTCCTCTTCATTCTTTAATTGCTGCGCATGTGCATGAAATTTGAATTTTGTACAAAGATGGTATTCTGTTTCTCTTTTATTGTATACTGCGCAAATCCCTATGCCCCTATCAAAGGACCAAAGCATGTCTTCAATATAGGGACCTACAGACCTGTTTAGATGCGCATGCCCAGTGGGTTTCTTTTAACCGGATGTTGTTTGGACGATAAACAAAGCCCCATTTATTTACAAGCATAAGCTTTCACAAAAAAGCTCTGTCTACGCTAAACATATATAAAATTGTTATTAGACTTAAAAGTCAAGCTTTAAGCAAAAGGATAGTAGACTTGTGGCAGACAGACAGACATGCAATCAGTTTTCTTTGGGCTCAAGCTCAAAGCCCTTGGAACACTGGACAGACGCGCTCACCACCTGAGATACAAGGGTTGTCCAAAGTCACCACCACATATTTTTTTGTATTGACCAATTTGGATTGTTTTGACTTGGGGACGTCTCTGAAAAACCTAAGCCAAGGCAGTGACGTAGCTTATATACGTCACTGGCCAAGGGCAATATACCTTTTTTGATAGACAAACAAACAGACTCACAGACAGACAGACAAACAGGTAGGCAGTCATATATCTTCTGCCGTGCTTGAGCTCACAGACCTCATTTCACTGTCTGTCGATGGACTGTCTCCAAACTGTCAGTGAACTGTATATGTATATTTCAAGTGTCTCACTTCCCGTAAACGAACCATACCAAACATTAGTTAGTCTACGCCAGTCTATTTTGTGTAGGTATGACGACGTTACATTTTTTTTTTGGGGGGGGGGGGGGAAGGGGATGCCTGATATGCCTCATAGTTTTGGTTGTGAAGCTACTGACTGGCTTCGAGGCATTTGGTACTCCTGTAAAAGATTTCGCACTTGGAGTTAGTGTTGTCATTTTGGATACTTAAAGATATAGTGAGCAGTATACCAACGATGTTTTTAAAACGTTACGTAATATCCACTTTTTGTGCAGTTGATCGAGTGAATTTGGTGAGCGGCACATATTAGGCGGACAGTTTAAAAGCATCAACAAGGGAAAATCTACCGGCGGGTCTGTCCATCAAATACCTGTTGTACCGAAAAACTGGCAAGACTTCTTGTGAGAAGATGACAATAAACTATATCATTAGCTTTCAAACTGCTGTGTTTCCTGGACACAAGATATGCCAACTAAGAAACAATAACCACAGGCTGAGATCAGCTGCAAAACGATGAGAGCGTGCGATACTCTAGAGAGAACCCTGCACTTTACGGGAGAAGAAGCTCAGTCTTAGTGTGTCTAGCTTGCAATATGCATTCATTTGCGCCTTGTTTGCATGGGAAGGCAGCTACAAGAATATTTGCTGGTGCTACGGAAGCAGCTAAAAGGCCTAACAAGAAAATAAGCAGTTGCGCTGTTGATACTGATTTTGTAGTTCTGGTCATACCTGTGGTGCAACCGTTGTGAGTGGATGAACTGCGGAGTTGGCAAAAATCGCCGGCTATCGTTTGTGTGTAATCAAATTGTCTTGCTTTTTTTTCATTTACTCACAGGGTGCAATAAAACATCCTTTCTCATTTGTCGTGGAAATGGTGGGTATACTTTCCAGCTGTAACTGGGTATTTTGTAAAAATGAACTCTCTCCCTGAAAAGCCACCTACAGATTGCCTTTGCACCATTGAACGATTCATCACAGTACTGTATGGTAGAACAAGCAAGCACCTACATGAACATAGACATGGCTAGAAAACGAAGGTGGCTTTGTACCAGCACATTTAAAGGCAGCATATCAGGGCTTATGTGTTAGGGTCAGTACTAGAACAGGGGAAATGATTACCAAGTCCAGCAAACTGTGATGGATAGAACTAGACACTGGAATGTACAGTCCACTGTGGACGACCATACCACAAGCATCAAAATCTCCTCTTGACCTTGTGAGATATGGCTGTCTTTAAGATTGCAGAAGTAGAAAATGCAGCTCTCCAGTGACTGTGATGGCAACTTTGAACACTACATTTCTGTAAATTGATGATTGTTTTTAAAATAGGTAATATTAAATAACTGAAAATCCTTTGAGAAGTCTGTGTTATATCAGCTTACATACAGATTATGACACATATTGCCAGCTCTCTTGGTTAAATGTCACTTTGAAAATGTATACGTTTGTATATAAGATCAACGTGATCTTGTCATCTTGGCCCAGGTGCCAAGATAAACGCATAAAAATACATGGACATAAGTCCAATAGACCGTCAAGCGCTCTTCAGTCAACTCCATAACATGAGTTACAGTTGAAGTTACAATACGGTATGTAGTCATTCAAGAACATGATGGTTAAACCATGCATGTCCCCAGCATAACAAGAAAAATTCATTGACCATGCATGCCCTCAGCATAACAAGAGAAATTCATTCATGTCAAATGCTGCGCTAGAGAACCACTGTACTCGAACAGCATGGTCATCGCAGGCTGGCTGCTATCAACGAGGGCACAAAATATACCGTTTAAGTGTAACTGGCTGTTAAAAAGGGTAATAGTTTTGTCAATATTTACTTTTGAACATATTCTGTGCTTATTATTGTCGCTTATATATCCAGCTGTATATCTGCTTAACAAAGATTTATGTGAGCTAAGCGTTAGTCGTTACAGCACCTGAGTTATGCCAAAAAGGTGATATTTTCCTGAAAAAAGGATGGAAGGCATCTTTGTTTATGTTCTTGAATAAATGCTTATTTTAGTTAGTTTTGATAAAATGCAAACTATTAGTACTTTAATGCGCAAAAGCTTGAAATCTGAGGGCAGAGCATTTTGGAAGTTATTTAAGTAAAGCTGGTTTAAGCCCTCCAGTAAAATACTTTTACTGACCGTTCCAAGGAGGTACTTCTTTTGTGGATCATTTGTATTATTTCTGTATTGTGTTTGTCATGCTTTCGCGTCTTCTCATTGCTGCCTTGTGGTCACCTGTTGGGAAAGGGCTGACCTCTTGGCTCTCGTTTTGATGTTAAATTGTGTGATTGTTACTTTCCCATTTGGTATCCTGGGTCAGGTGTGGTACTTGATTGTATCGATTCCTGATCTAAGCCCCCTTTCTTACTCTCAAACTGTACGCATAGTACTACATATATTGGCTGTTCTGGTCAAGTGACCGGGTCATAGATTACATAAAAATTTGATTATATTTAGACCCTCGACTAATAGTACAATGCCCCGACTACTCAAATTTTGTGTACAGCTACAAAATGGTTTGCAACTTCACAAAAAATAAACAGAAATATGCAAAACATTCTATTTATTCACTTATTTGTATTCTTCATTATGTGTGTCATTAAATCATAACTAATGACTAAAATAGCGTCTCATTAATTGGTGAATACATTTCATACATATAAAAAAATCCAAGTGGCTATCAGAAATTGGCTGGTACTTAGCTAGTTTTAGAATTAAAAGGCTCCAATTGACACAGAATGGACTACAATACCTAAGTGATACTTGCAACTTAAAACGTCATCACGAAAATTAATAGCTGTAAAGAACTAGCTCATAGAATGGATCACAGTAAACCAAAGTAATATACGAGTAGTGTGTGCCCTCATCGACTGCAACTGACCTGCGATGACTGCACTGCTCTATTACAGTGGCTCTCTAGCATGAATGCATGCGCAGCGAAAAATATTGGATAAATGATTGTGTAGAAACACATTTATTTCCCAGTCAAAAGATATAAGTATTACAAGTATACAATGGTTTCTACCGTTTTGACATCATTAAACGAGATAACCGGAAGTATTAGTTAGCTTGCGCATGCGTAATTATGGAAACTATTAAAAAAGTATTTGTTTATGTCTTTAAGGACATTTAGCGATATAGTGGGTCGATTTTTTACCATGTTAAAGCCAAATATTGGTCTGTGTAGTCAAGTGAGACCAAACTTTCTATAACAGAAGTGAATTTTGCCTTGCGCATGCGCAGAGGAAATTCGTCGAAGTGGTTCTATATCTAAAAATCATCAGCTCACCAATCTAAACAAGTGTGGAAAGTTTCATGCTTGTACCTGGAATAGCACAATCTTGGCTCTTAGCCGCCTAGCTACGAGGTCTGATTCGGCCACGGAATCGGCCGAGACAGTTCCGATTGCCTGTGTGTATAGTAGATGCAGAATGCTTGTCTGGAATTTCTAACAAAATACATAAATCTGCACATTACCACAGAACCGTCTCAATGAGAAAAATACATGTTTAAATTGATGGGTAAGAAAATAATCACAATTTTACGCTTTAGACCTGAGGCCCAATTGAAAGTGAGCTTTAAAAAAATCTCCAAATCAGGGTGCAGATTGGGATTGTCGGGGAGAATGTCTGTTTGGTTATATCTTTACTCTTTAGGGATAGTGAAAATGAAGGTCGGTGGCAAAATAGTGTTGCCCCAGGTGAGGCTCGAACTCACAGCCTCCGCATATCATAGTACTGTCTATAAGTACGGCGCGCTAACCGATTGCGCCACTGGGGCAAGACATACGTGCACGACTTACGAATTCTGCTTTCAGCAGAGAATCTTACGCACCCCATGGCGATTATTTTGGGGTTCAGTTGTGATAGAACAGGGAACAGGGTTCTTAAATACGGAGTACTTTTTTTTTTTTTTTTTTTTTGTTGGGGGGGGGGGGTGTTCGGTCCCCTCTTGAAAAACCTATAGGGCTTCTTTGCAATACTGGTCCGGATCCCTTGGAAAATTACAAAGCTTCAAAAATGTACCAAGCCAGCATTCAATGTTGGGCCATCTTAGACCCGCTAGCGATACGCCACTTAAATTGCGCTTCACTGGCGGGCCAATAATGACCCGCTTTCAGTTGTTTTGGATCATATCCCGTATCTCCTTTATCGACTAAAAACGTCAGAGTTGGACCCCCTCTGACAAAACTTTCTGGATCCGCGCCATATATACGTTATGTACTTAACATTAGACAGTTGAAGTTGTGGTGTAACTGCTAGGAATTTTCAAATATCTATATATTCTAAGAGTTTACATGGAGGCATTTAGAACAAAAGCCTGTCTCTCTGTTGCACGGTGAACGTTACATAATATTACCCCCACATATTTCAATGCTGACCTACCGCCGTCTATAAAATACAGCTTTGCATAGTACATGTATTTAAATTATTCATCAAATGTAGTGACAAGATACATCCTTTGGCTCTAAGAAAAACTAAAAATCGGGGCTCTATCAGTAATAATGTGTCTTAAATGATCTTCCAGAAATAACTGAAAATTCCATAGAGTTGTTTATGAACAAAGAGGGCAGAATATTGCAATATACTAGATGCATTGGATTGTATGCTTTGGTTTTCTGTGAATATAATCAAGTTTCCACAAAAAATGCCCATCTATTGTTGTGATTTGTATTATAAGGGGAGCATTCTGCAATTCTTTCGACATTCATTAAGCTACCATTTGTCATTACATGTAAGATCTTTGCTTTGTCTAGTTTGAGTGACCGCTTAAGACACGCTTTACTGTATAGTATCTTTGTCCTGTGTGACATTGGCACTACTGTTTCCCCGTCAATGGGTTAAATTTAGAATGTCGCTAAAAGTTGAATTTGCATACATCCGTGCTACCCTTATATGGGTAGTTCCACCCCCTTCACCCAAGCACCTCGTCTCCTACCCCGCATTCTCGCATTTCACCGTATTTTTCAGCAGATTATTTGAAAATTCCAGTTTTTTTATCCAACATTTTTAGAAAATCCAGCATTCTGGTCAGGATACTGGCTATGTAATTATTACGCATATAGATGAAGCATCTGTTATTGTTACCCACCTGATTAAAATTCCTGCAATTTGAGATGTATTGTCAGCGAAAGCTCTTAGATTCTACCATGCAACTACCAGCTTAGCAAAAGCATAGTTCATGAAATCAAATTTTGTGATAGAGCTGTCATGTAAATATAAACAATTTGCCATATAGTGACAGGTATTTTAAAACTGATTGGCAGTTTGAGATGTTTAAAAGAGGAAAGCCAATGGACATGATACTTGTTTAGTGTATATTTCAAAATAGGTTTCCTTAATTTCAGTAACATATGTTGTTGCTACACATTGGAATTGCCTCATAGAGGCAATTCCAATGTGTATCTACAACATATGTCCATTCAATAAATGAGTTTTTTTCACCATAAAATAGGGTTTACACAAACTTCTCAACTACTTTTTATGTCTCAGTGTAATGAGCATGTTGAGATGAACAAGTTTTTGTGTAGTTTGGCATGCACCTGGATGACAATCCTCATCATCACCCAGTGGTTTTTTCGGAGTCTAACTAAGCATAATGCATATGGGCATGGTTATGAAAACATGTGGGGCAAATTAACATTTATCATAGTACAGTGGAAGCTGACAAATTTCTGCTTGTAAAATGAAATGCGCATAAGTCAGAAAGATATCACCTTCATTTATCAATTTAGTAACAGATTGTTAGAAATTGGTTTGTCAGATACACCCCAACCAACAAACGGAACATATACCGAACCACGCTTCTAACGCAAAATCAAACAGCATCTTTAGTGTTACATATATTGTTTCATCCATTGTACGCAATTTTGATCCAAAAAAATCAAACACTTATTTATGAAAATGAAAGTAGAACTTCATCGGTCGATCATTCCCTTTTAATCATTTTGCCACAGCCCCTGACCGGTACAATGATTTCAGCAAGCCCTCGTCTATTAATTAAAGTGACATTCCTGAAACATTTTGCGTTGGAAGTGTGGGTCAGTATACGACCATATAAATGCAGGCAGGTTTTGTAGCAAACATTGAGTTGAAAACTGTGGCAAAATGAGGATCGCTATTGTTTTCTGTTTTCTGATGCTGCTAGGGACTGTCTCTGCAGGTATTGTCAAACAGAGGTTTCAGCTAATTGTGGGTTCTCGTTAGTAGTGCCTTATAGAGGCGGTTCTAACGTGTACTGTAGCACAACCTTTGCTTAAGAGCAAAAGTATGAAAAATCATAATAATTCATATTAAATTCATTACATTAGTTGTAGAATTAAAATTAAACTTGCAAGTGCACACGTTTAACACATGTTAACAAGCCCATGCATTTAAGTGTCAACTGATTTTCAAACATTTTGTAACACTTTTAAAAATTTTTTGAATGATATACGATGATAAGATAACATTTGAGCCGCGACATGAGATTTCCAACAAAATGGTATGTGCGACCAGCAAAGCCTCAGTGTCTTTGCTAGTTGCTTGAATATTCTTTGATTGTTAAGCCACTGACTGAACATCGTTTGGAATTTCTCCGCTAAAAACGAGACTGCATAGGCTTGTCCGAGTCTGCACTTGTCAAGATGCCATTTTGTTGGAAATCACATGTCGCGGCTCATTTCTCGGGACATACTAAAAAGCTGAAAAACCTGCTGAATTCAGCGAGTTGCGGATCAGCAGATGTATACTAAAAAGCTGAACTGCTGAATTGCTGAATATTAGTTTATAACTGTGTTTTATTCACAATATTAGCCAAGCATATTAATATTTCATTTAATTGTAATAATTGATTATTAATAAATTTGTAAATATGATTTTTTACGACCTAGCCGATGTTATTATTGCCATATGGAGCTCTGTGCAAACGATCAGAATAGAGGCACTGCACTACTGAATTATAGTTTAGTTAAGTCAATTAGATGTCTTCATGTGATACAAAACCGGATGCACATTTTAAAACATTATTTTTTGTTATATTGCGTGGGCCAGAAATAAAAAAATTAATACTAATCGCATATACGCAAGAGCCTTTTATAAACACCCAGGCTAACGCTAGCTAGAGGTCTGAATGCTGGTCTGAATCATCATGTACGTCCATACTTTGCGTATGCGACCAGCTAAGCTCTTGCGAACCTGGACATTTGTGCAGACTTGAATAAGCATTCGTTGCTCGAAAATGTGATTATAACTAAAATCTCATGTGTTGTTTCATGTATTTTAAAGCTGCATAGTCTGTATCTTTTGATCTTTTAATTTTAAAAATAATGTTTTTATTTTTCAAGAACACAGTAAAAATACTCAAATTCAGGTAAACATTTTACCATTTTCGTAAATCTTAACAAGGTATCACTATCAAAACAACTGCATTTATGTTAAATTCAACGGTCTAGAATTATTGGAGGGACGCAAATAATTACCAACAAGAGAAAAACACACCTAATTGATGAGATAATTCACTTTTCCATGCAGTTTTCAGCTGTACTGAACATTTTTATTGTGAAAACATAGCTTAATTCTACTTTTACAAATGATTTAAAAAGAAAATATTTTTTTCGAAAAATTTTCATAGTTACAGAGTATGCCGCTTTAACACCCACCCGATGCTAACTATCATCCGTGCAGTAGTCGGAGGATCAGACAAAATTAAAGGCCGCTAGCTCTATCTCCACCAGATAATTATGCCCACATGCCACCAGATAGACATGCATGTATGTTGCTGCATATGCGATAAGTGCCAAATGGAGATGATCTCAGCAGATATCCATAAATCCATAATTTCACCAGTTTCCGTCGGTGTTAGTTGCACAATGTGGTGTCCTTGCCCTGATGTGCTTTCCAAATTATAGATGTAGATGATCTATATTTCAAAACGCAAGCATCGCTGGGCGTGTATTGGTGCAGTTTATTACTTCTTCAAAAGGTGTTAAATGCCTGCTGTTTTTAGATTATCTACTCCAATAAACAAAGAGATTAGTGAGATAAGAAAGATCGATCAGGGAAAGTGTCAACAGGTGTTTTAAAAACACTTGGGTGCATGACAAGGTGTGTGATTTTTGACAATTGCCATTAAGACAATTAATATCAATAAAGTGTTTATTGGTATTATTTGTTTGAATGAAAAAGCTAAGCTGTGAACCGGACCCGTGCTAATCCTCGACAACAAAAATAATGCAATTTTATGGTGTATAGATCTCATGTGTTGGCTTTTATCAGGGGCGGATCAAGGATTTCTGACAAAGGGGTTCATATGTATAAAGGGGTTCGCTTTGCTGATTTTATCTATTTTTTATCAAATATCCAATGAAAATGAAATAATTTGGTCTCACTGAGACTAAATTATTTCACTACCATAGGATATTTAAAAATACGTGTATGTATGGTGTTCAAAATAAGCATACAAATTACAATGCCATTATAGTAGATAAGTTGCAAAAAGGCGGCCATTTTGGGGGGAAAACAAATTGGCCATTAGAGAACGATACGATATGTATAACATCCTTGAAAATAACATCTGAAAACAACTATATAATCATTAACCCTTCTCATGCTGGATGTTTTATGCACTACATTCTATGCAGTTATTTTACAGTATTTAATTGCTTGTAATTTACAAGTGCATATCTTTTGAAAAGTGTTTATTAATCGATCAGGTATCGCGACACGCGTCGATAATCAGTAGCAAGTACACAGCAACTTCAGTTAATCTCTTTCTCAAACGCGTTTGATAATTGAGAAAATGGACATTAATAATTTCAGACTCATGTACGCACACAAAGAAATGTGGTAGCCCAAGGCTCAGACAAAAATTACAGCAGCTCAAGCCCCACCAGATAATTGTGCATTTCTATTTTTTCCTTACCCAAATTTTTGGTATGTAATTTTTCTATGTTCCACATTAACACAATCACACAGGTGACCACCTCAGGGTTTAATCCAATGGATTAGGTAACAAACTACCGTTTTCACACCCTGTAAATGGTCAGCACGTGGCATAAACCACATTTTGTACACGAACCTAATCACCACGTGAAAACCTCATTGATCATGATAAAAAGGTATCAATTACTTAAAACCTACAACCTTCTCGTATGGAGATGGGCAAGTTGTTGATGCCACGATGCGTTACAGTGAATTACCTTTATACGAGGGCCTGGATGGGGTATATCTAAAAATCGTTTAAAATACATCACGGACAAAACTGTATGTATCTTAACAATTCTAAACCCACTAGATAGCAGTACATCTATGTATAAAGAAAGGCTTTATATGCATCGTTTCATGAGTCGACCCGATTCTCAATTTGCATGTATCTACACAATCGTACAAATGGCAGTAGTTATCCCTGATCCTACAGTCAACATTATGATATCTGGGCAGATTAAGTCAATATTTGACTAGAATCGTGCAACATGAAATTTTGCAAGGACGCCAATATGGGTATACTGTTTATGAAAAAAACAAACATAGATTACTGATGGCCGCCATTGCATTTCTTTTTACCGTACTTCTCAATGTAAATGAAAACTAATTATGGTTTAAGTTGCATATTTCTTGTAAAGGAGCTAATATGATCATTTTGGTCCATTGCACAGTGATTGCTCAGGTGAGCCTGTGCAAATGTGCAAACTCACCTGAGCATTCGCTAGGATTAAAGTACTTTATAACTTAGACGAAAATGTAGCTCTAAAGCGAAGCAGGATACACTCGATTTGACCGTATAAGGTTTTGAGCATATAACATTTTCATACAGTAAATGCTAAGGCGAGCATGGAAAACCTATTGATTAATGGGCCATGCCCCAGATTTAGGCACTTATCGCATATAAGAATGCTAGATCAGGAAAACTACTTAATGTTGTTTCTGACGCATCTACGCATATGCGGACTCGTCTTGACCTTCCATGTAAGTACAGAAATCCCTGCGTTATTGCACCTTTCATTGATATGCCAAGCGCAAAGTGCCTCTGCAAATGACATATTGCGGCAGACACCATTTTCACATGAAACTAGATATATACATGTCAACAAAAACTAATACTTATTATCCGAATGCATGGGGCACATTTTCATCATTTTTCTGCCGAGGGTTTCCATTCAAACCAATTAATTAAAATTTTGCAAACGGTATCTACAGTGTTGTCATTTTGAATATTCATTTCATTTTCTCAATTATCGAACGCGTGTCGATAAAGAGATTTACTGAAGACTTGCTAGTGATTATCAACGCATACCGCGATACCTGATCGATTAACTTTCAAAATCTATGCAGGAAGTAGGAGGTGCGAACGACACGGGTGATTCTTAATTGATAACGCGTGTCAATTTTCTCAACTACCTAACGCAACAGTTCTGAGTTAGATTGGGTTAAAATTAAACTAAATACGTTTTCAAAACTTTTTAGGATTTGATTTTTATCCTTTGCTGGACTCCGTTTGTGCATCTCCTAAATTTTTGGATTTTTGAATCTTGTAAGCACTTGCAAATGAATAGGATAGCCATCGAAACAATATGTCTTTGTATTTTAATATTATGTATGCAACACATGAGTATGTGTTGCTTAAAGTTGAATAAACTATCTCTTTAAACCTAATCGCTAAATCCAATTTTTATTTTATTCTATTTTTTTGTAAACAGGGAGAAGTCTGATCAGGTTAACAAAATGGACAGACAGCACTATTTTTGTAGTATCTAAGAGTTATGTGTTGTTGTTGGCAGACATGTTTGTAACATGTAAGTTCAACCACCCACAAAAAGTAAATGGCTGAAAAGTATTGCTCTCAGATGTTGTATTTATTATGCTAATAAATGTTAAAATACAACCAATTGTGGGCATTTTAACAGTTTTTGATGTTCAGCTGGTTTTTTTTTTTTTGGGGGGGGGGATTTTTTTAACATAACCTAGGGACCAGAAAACGGGTTTGATCCAGATCAGGCCTGACGTTTTGTTTGGCAGATTTAGGTCCAAACATTTAACAAGGTGAACAGCAGACAAACAGAATCACAACCAGCAGATAATTAGTTAAAATAGAACTTTGGAATCCATTCCTTTTGGAGAAATTGTACCTAAAACATGCATCCAAGTAGTTTCCTCTAAAAGCCTTTTCAAGTTGTTTGAAACTTTGTCAATAAGCATAAAGGAAAAATCTTGAACAGAATATTCAGGAGAATTAAAATGGTCAGAAACATTTGTCAAAATAACATGGTCGTTTATAAGAGGCTTTTGCGCATATGCGATATGTACTAAATTCTTATGTGCTGACCCATACATTATATGTTTAGCCTGCGCAAATGCACAGACTAGTCATTCGTGTACACAAAGTAAGGACGTACATGATGGCCCGGACCAACCTTCAGACCTCTAGTTCAGCAGGATACGTTAGCATGATCGTTTAAAAGAGGCTTTTGCGCATATGCGATAAGTACTAAAATACCATATATTATTTGCAAATACTGTTAAAAATGTGCATCCGGTATTGTACCCAAACTAAACTAAGCTATAATTCAGCAGTACATTGCCTCTATTCTGGTCAATTGCACAGAACTCGATATGACAGTAATAGTATCGGCTAGGTCGTAAAACACCCTATTTATTAATAATCAAATATTACATTTAAATAATGTATTAACAAGACCAATATTTTGACCAAAACACACGAATAAACTAATATTCAGCAATTCAGCAGTTCAGCTTTTTAGTATACATCTGCTGATCCGCAACTCGCTGAATTCAGCAGGTTTTTCAGCTTTTTAGTCAGTCAGTTAGGTAGTTGAGAAAATTGACACGCGTTATCAATTAAGAATCACCCGTGTCGTTCGCACCTCCTACTTCCTGCATAGATTTTGAAAGTTAATCGATCAGGTATCGCGGTATGGTAGATAGATAGATTTCTTTATTTCCTCCAAGTAGGAGAGTACAAACTATCAAAACACAAACATACATGTAACTAAATATACAAGAGACAGACAGTACATATATAAGATTACAAGCTGGATACAAACCAATATTTACACGATTTTTATTATTATGAGCTTATGGCTACATTGCAAGCAGATCCCTTGCCGAAACGAAATGCAAAAGATTAACGAGTGCGATGCCAACCGCTCATATGTATAACTGTTAACAATCAAACAGTATAATCAGTATATAAGCATAGAACAGTGAGTTATTATCCCTGCTGACGACCTCTGGTTGAGTATGTTATAGCAGAGGAATCATGCCATAAAAACATCCGCCAGGTATATGTCAGACATACACAAGCAGACATGTTGATGGCATGTTTCAACACCTGAAAGCTTCCACACTCTCACAGAAACCGCTCTCAAAGACATAACTCACCAAATCACACCATCACGTGGTAATATCTCGACCATATGGCATGCAAAGCCGGTAGACAAATATACCAAAACAGAGTGCGGTCGTCTTCTGGCAATAGTTGTACTAGGTCTAACAAAGCTTCGCCCAGGAATACATTAGTCAGTGTTTCTTTATCCAGTCTCATAAGAAACATATATACATCTGGGTTAAACTGATAAATTCTATCCCAGAGAGAAACTCTTTCCAAGTGGACATAGGGGCATTCACTTATACAGTGGTCTATAATATTAACATAGTTCATATTGCATCTGTAGCACAGCCGGGCATTGTCAGCATCAATCGTCAGGAAAGATGTCATTTGAATTAGTGATCTAGCTGCTGATGTTAGCTTCGGGTAATTTTTTGAAAGGGTCCAAGCAAAATGAATGGTATAGTTACAATGTATGCGTTTGAAGCGGGAAAACTCTGGCTGCAATGTCCGGCTATGCCACAAATACTCTTCTCGTTCCTGTATCTTCTTCCTTACACGTCTATTCCAGGTCAGTCTACTCGGAAAGACACCGTCTCTCTTGTATGCTGTAAAAACATCCAGGAGACAATACTTTCCGAGAATACTGACAATATCTGGTATGAAACCTGTTTGTTTAGAGCCATTCATAGAATATGTACATAATCTATTCAAAAACACGACTCGTAGCCAATGTTCAAAATTCAGCCTACACAGTTGACCAAACAAAATAAGTTTTCTGAAATCTATTTCAGATTCAATGGAATAAATGGATATTATGCTAAGAGCTATATCAGTCCTCGTTCGTCGATGAAGTCCTTGCATAAATTTAATACAAAATCTATGGGCTCTTTCCATATTTAATACATCAGACTCTGTCATATTACTCCAGTTTTCACAGCCATACAGGGCTTTGGGCAGAACAATACATTTGTATATTTTTTGGCAAGACAGGGGATGTAGGCCATTCTCATGAATAATACCATTATTCACCAGACTGACGAACGTCCCCTTTAACTTGTCTGAAGCATCCTTAATATTAGCTTTAAGAGACAAATATTTGCTGAACATGGTGCCTAGATACTTATAGCTCTCCTCTTCTTTAACTGTGTGTGGTCCTAAAAGCCATTTTCTATTTGATTTTACGAACTGTCCTCTTGTTTCATTAAATACAATTACAGAGCACTTTAAGGGGCCATACTCGTACCTCCATTTACAGGAATAAAGGAAACAGATTCGCAAAAGTTCATCGAGACCTAATTTTGATAAAGCCATTAAAAGCATATCATCAGCAACTGCTGGCGAGCAGATACTTCTACTGTTTATTCTAAATCCGTATTTACTAACAACGAGTAGGTTTATAAGTTCATCTATGAAACACAAGTAGAATACAGGGGACAAAACTCCACCCTGCCCCAATCCCTGGAGAATATCGAACCAATCAGAGTAGTGACCCTTATATAGGACTGACCTTTTCATGCCCCTGTGCATGTTTATAATAACGCGAAGTAGGTTAGATCGTATACCCATGTCGTACAATTTAACGAATAATCCATTATGCCACACACAGTCAAAGGCCTTCTGGACATCAAGAAAGCAGACAAACAATTTACTATGGTTTTCCTTTGTAAATGAGATGCATTCTTTAAGCATCAGAGAAGACATATTGCAGCTGAGCCCAGTCCTAAACCCACCTTGAAGTATATTCAGCGGTGTGTTTAATGATGTTTCGACCCTCTGCAACAAAATCCTCTCAAACAATTTAAAAATGCATGACGTCAGGGTAATTGCTCTATAGTTATTAGGATCAGATTTAGATTTCCGGCCTCCCTTGTGTAGAGTTATGATAATGCCTTTCTTGAGACCTTCCGGAATATGTCCATGATTGTACATATCCGTGTAAAGTAATGCTAATTGCTCATATAGTATACTGCCTCCGTTTTTCAGGTGCTCATTGAAGATACCATCATAACCACACGCTTTCCTGCATTTTAACTGTCTTGCAGCTTTGCGTACATCATCCCTTGATATGCTGGCCTGTTCCTGAGTGCATGCACCGGGGAGTTCATTAATAATACGCCTAGTCTTTATGTCAACATCATTCTTAAATACAGGGTCAAACATTGGGGAGTTGCTTTCAGAATATAGCTTCTGAAAATAGCAGCCCCATTCAGAAACTATATCTTCAGGATCTCTACATACTTTATCGCCAAAACGAAGCTCACTCCCAGCATGTGTCTGTGACTGTTGTCTTCGTGAATTAACTTTTTTCCAAAACAATCCACTATCAACTTCAGCAGCTTGGTCGATTTCTGTATTGATTTCATTTAGATAATTTTCAGCACAGACTCTATGCTGTGAGCGAAAAAGACGTTTTGCCTGTTTATAGTCATTATATGTGGAATGGCTACAACCCCTTGGTCGACCACTGGAAATCCAATTTCGACGCTTTTCTTGCATAACTGCGTGTAACTCTTTTAAATAATTACTCCAATAAGGTTTCAAGTATGGTCTAAAATTAGTTTTGGGTAGTGTTGAATTAGACGCCGTTTTAACACAATCAATGATTGCGTTATAACGAGAGTCGATACAACTATCGATGTCGGTACCAAGGTTAGTGGGTTGTAATAGTATTAGACGGTTAAGTTCTGTCTCATACAGTCGTAAGGCAGACTGATCCAGCTTATGCCAAGCAATATGCGACGGCTTGTCCTCACAAACAAGATCAGTCTGCGGTACCTGAAGACAACATATTACAGGCCTATGTCGCGAGACGTTAAGCACGTCGTCATCTTGAATCGTGCAATAAGTCACAGTATCAAGCCTTTCAGCAGGTAATAAAATATGATCGATCAATGACTCATAAAGGCCACCATATGAGACAAAACTGGCTGAAGCACCGGAAGTAGGTGACAACGTATTAACAGATATCAAATTGAAGTAGCTCATCATTTCCATCAAGTATTCACCCCGGTAGTCAGTAGCCTTTATGAATCTTTGACCCTGAAGATGAGCGTTCATATCTCCCATAACTATAACTACACCTTGATCTGCATACATACTGATTACAGTTTGCAATAAATCAATAAAGTCTCTGTAAATACTTACAGAATAATTACTACATGGAGCGTATACCTGTATAAAATATATGTATCTGTTAGGGCAAATCCTATACTGTATTCCGCACAAGCGATCGCTGTAAGTAAGTAAGTAAGTAAGTAAAGACTTTATTTATAGAGGGTGACAGCATTTAGCACATACAAAAATACAATCAAGTACTGTCTATATCCAGCGTTGTTATGCTGTTATTAAGAGACTTATGCCACATAAGGGCCACACCCCCTTTACTCATAGGTCTACGCCCAGGTAAGTAATTATCCCGATCTACAACACCGTATGCTTGGTAATCTTTATGTATACTTTGTAAAAAATGTAAGTTACTGCTGTTTAGCCAGTGTTCTGAGATATTAGGATTCGCTCATTCGTGAGTAGCTTCGTAGCATATGATGCACTGGACATCACACCTGTAGCGTTCCATGTTGCAAATGTGAGATTATTCATTTAAAAAAGGATTAATAACTATCGTACAAAAGACATTAACATATATTACAGTAACACGAGTCTTTGGTATACAGTACGGACCGGAACGAGTCGCTACGGGACGCAGTATCTCATCAGGGTCCGAGCTGTATATCATGTTGAAAGTATTCAAGTTGACTACCACCTTAGCAATAATCATTATGAAGGTAAAAAACAAGGGCCATTTATCAGGGAAATTAGGCACACATATTGTGAAGTAATCCATCGAGTCCAAACAGGAGGGGCCATTGATATGCTGCCTATCCTCGCTGCCAACCACTGGTCCCTGGTGTTTGTTATCAGAACATAAGGCCGTCTGTCCGACAGCGATGTTCGGGGCATTGCAATTCAGACCATCTGATATGTCAGGATTCTTACTGAGTGTATAGAAGAAAATTCCCACATCTCTTGTCACTAAGCTCAATTTTTCGCTGTAACCCTGGCAGTTTTGCGACACACATGGGCAGGTATTCCACCCACACACCGCTGTTGTTCGACTGGGCTTGCGTGTCATAAGCAAGAGCGGTGTGATGGAAAGCAAACAAATTATCACATACAAGCAACAGATACCCAGTCCAGCCTGTGCATATTGGCAGCCTAGGCAGGGTCTCGGCTGTTTGACTGATTCCCTCCTACTGGGCTTGCAAGTCATAAGCAAGAGCAGTGTGATGGAGAGCAAACAAATTTTAACATACAAGCAGCAGATACCCAGTCCAGCCTGTGCATATTGGCAGCCTAGGCAGGGTCTCGGCTGTTTGACTGATTCCCTCCTGCGAGGTTTCCATAAATGAGTTTGCCTGAGATTGACTGTCCTGATACAAAACATATAGTGAGGGCCGCTTAGGTCCCATCTGGGTTCAAACAAGAAATAATACCAATACACCATCTGCGCACGCTCTGTCACATATGACAAACGAACCAGCGATGTGTCTTGAATTGTTCTAAAGTGTATGACAAAATGTGTTAAAGAGCAAATGTTACAAATGAAGCATCTCATCGACCGTGTCAACGCACAATGATCAAGAAAGTATCCTGTATATATGCGTCGGAGAAGCTGCCCAGCCTGAACGTGTGCGCAGACTGGCCAGGGCCTCGGCTGCCCAATAATGTAGAGTGATAAAAATATGTACAGTCTAATAGTGTTCCAGCCATATGGAGCTCCGAGCCAAAAATATGAGAGTCCTAATATTAACAGGTGAAAATTTCTATTTATCATCAATGCGTTGCTACCCCGAGAGACATCGGCACAGCCACCTTTCACAGCAAAACATCGTGAGTATATAGCTCGAATCATGTCAGAAGTCATCGTAATTGTACCTATTGTCGTGTCTATCATAATAGTCGTGGTATTTGCGATTCGTAATATATTGACTTTAAAACCTCTTAAAGCACGGAATATGTCAATAGTCATCATCAGTGTATCTATTGTCGTGTGTATCATTATAGTCGCGTGACGAGTGGTTCGTTATAGAGTTTCTATATTGATTTTTGGTGTACCATTGCCTACACGTTACACCTCTGGGCCAAAATCCTTCATCGAATAATAGGTGGGCCTTCTCCGCATCAACATTCAACCGTATCACAGCCCTATTCTGTCTCTCATATCTACGAATACTGATCCACGTTACGGGAACACCTCTACGTTGAACATACTTCGTAAGTTTTTTCTCCGTCATTGTTGGGCAGAAACCACCTACATAGAAACGTTTCGTTCTGCGTCGTACGTAAGTCTCAAAGTCATCTTCGTCGTCATCATCATCGTCAACATACTCATTGTTTTGGATAATTTTATGTCTCCGTTCACGGAAGGGAATGCTACGAGAACCTTTACTTTTGATGCGCTTATCAGATATGAGCACAGGAATATGCTCCGGTTTATGGGTGTTAACGTTCGTTTGTAAAACGGCGCTATAGGAGGGTGTATTTTCCACATGCACAGTGTCACTGAGAGCCCTGAACGGATTAGACACAGAGCATTGGTACTGTGGGTAATCAGCACCTGTATCAACTTTGTCCGCGGTAAACGATCTTTCATTTTTGCTTTGGTCTGCTGCATATATATGACCGTGTTCAGAGCTAGTTTCATGATTCTTAGTATGCGTCAGTTTATGCGTTGTTTCCTCATTGCCTTTGTGACGCTGCAAGGAATCGTCGCCCTCCAGTGCGTTTGCATTGTTTTTATTGATATTATCTGACCCATGTTGAGTAAATATGTGGATGAGGTCTTTGTCTGATGAAAATATAGTAGGAATATTGCTTGGTCGAAGCTCTTTCCTCTCATCGTCAGTAATTTGACGTCTCTGGCATGCAAAGAGTTATACTAGGTAAATACTTTGGTGTTCAATATATTGTCTCATATAGGAATATACATGCATATGTATACCATAAATATTCGGACACTTTAAATACATTTAACATGCTATGCCCTTTAAACAAAGTAAAAGTAATATTCAAGGATCTAGTTAGAATCTGTTTTGCTTTCCAATGCTAAATGGGACACTTTTATTCCTTCAAAAATATTTATTTCTTTTGTTGAGCTTTCAGTTTTGTATTATTTACGGTTCATGTAGTCAAAATGTACAGGTAACTTCTAAATCATCATCCCAAAATCATTTTATTACAAAAGATATTTTGTTTTTTAAACAATTTCATCAATTATCGTGATTCGTCAATATTCTACATATGGTATGTTCAAGGGATATCACCATGCCTACCAAATATATCAAGAAAACGTGCAGAAATCACTTTTTAAAGCACTTTTTATTTTCATGAAATCTCAGACCCCCTCCCCTTTCTACCCGCCATAACTCTCGAGTGCGTAGGAATTTTGAAAATATTTTGCTAGCTGGCTCTTTCCATTAGATTCACCTATTGCACTGATACTACATGCACCACACTTAAAGCTCAAAAGCAGCGTTCTGGGAATCAGAAAAATAGGCGTACAAGGCCAAACCGTCAATGATCCTTTAACCCTTTAACTATTTCGCTGAGAAGCGATAATCTTTATTTTCCTTACCAGGACAGTAAATGCGCCTACTATCCTTACTCCATCCTGTGGAAACTGCCTTCTAACCAATTGGGAAAGTCCGTCACAATTCGAGAATCCACGGAATTCCACAGAATTGGCCGAAGCAGTTCCGTTTGCCTTTTTTTCAAGAGAAATGAGGGACTGACTAAAAAGCTGAAAAACCTGCTGAATTCAGCGAGTTGCGGATCAGCAGATGTATACTAAAAAGCTGAACTGCTGAATTGCTGAATATTAGTTTATTCGTGTGTTTTGGTCAAAATATTGGTCTTGTTAATACATTATTTAAATGTAATATTTGATTATTAATAAATAGGGTGTTTTACGACCTAGCCGATACTATTACTGTCATATCGAGTTCTGTGCAATTGACCAGAATAGAGGCAATGTACTGCTGAATTATAGCTTAGTTTAGTTTGGGTACAATACCGGATGCACATTTTTAACAGTATTTGCAAATAATATATGGTATTTTAGTACTTATCGCATATGCGCAAAAGCCTCTTTTAAACGATCATGCTAACGTATCCTGCTGAACTAGAGGTCTGAAGGTTGGTCCGGGCCATCATGTACGTCCTTACTTTGTGTACACGAATGACTAGTCTGTGCATTTGCGCAGGCTAAACATATAATGTATGGGTCAGCACATAAGAATTTAGTACATATCGCATATGCGCAAAAGCCTCTTATAAACGACCATGTTATTTTGACAAATGTTTCTGACCATTTTAATTCTCCTGAATATTCTGTTCAAGATTTTTCCTTTATGCTTATTGACAAAGTTTCAAACAACTTGAAAAGGCTTTTAGAGGAAACTACTTGGATGCATGTTTTAGGTACAATTTCTCCAAAAGGAATGGATTCCAAAGTTCTATTTTAACTAATTATCTGCTGGTTGTGATTCTGTTTGTCTGCTGTTCACCTTGTTAAATGTTTGGACCTAAATCTGCCAAACAAAACGTCAGGCCTGATCTGGATCAAACCCGTTTTCTGGTCCCTAGGTTATGTTAAAAAAATCCCCCCCCCCCCAAAAAAAAAAAAATCAGCTGAACATCAAAAACTGTTAAAATGCCCACAATTGGTTGTATTTTAACATTTATTAGCATAATAAATACAACATCTGAGAGCAATACTTTTCAGCCATTTACTTTTTGCGGGTGGTTGAACTTACATGTTACAAACATGTCTGCCAACAACAACACATAACTCTTAGATACTACAAAAATAGTGCTGTCTGTCCATTTTGTTAACCTGATCAGACTTCTCCCTGTTTACAAAAAAATAGAATAAAATAAAAATTGGATTTAGCGATTAGGTTTAAAGAGATAGTTTATTCAACTTTAAGCAACACATACTCATGTGTTGCATACATAATATTAAAATACAAAGACATATTGTTTCGATGGCTATCCTATTCATTTGCAAGTGCTTACAAGATTCAAAAATCCAAAAATTTAGGAGATGCACAAACGGAGTCCAGCAAAGGATAAAAATCAAATCCTAAAAAGTTTTGAAAACGTATTTAGTTTAATTTTAACCCAATCTAACTCAGAACTGTTGCGTTAGGTAGTTGAGAAAATTGACACGCGTTATCAATTAAGAATCACCCGTGTCGTTCGCACCTCCTACTTCCTGCATAGATTTTGAAAGTTAATCGATCAGGTATCGCGGTATGGTAGATAGATAGATTTCTTTATTTCCTCCAAGTAGGAGAGTACAAACTATCAAAACACAAACATACATGTAACTAAATATACAAGAGACAGACAGTACATATATAAGATTACAAGCTGGATACAAACCAATATTTACACGATTTTTATTATTATGAGCTTATGGCTACATTGCAAGCAGATCCCTTGCCGAAACGAAATGCAAAAGATTAACGAGTGCGATGCCAACCGCTCATATGTATAACTGTTAACAATCAAACAGTATAATCAGTATATAAGCATAGAACAGTGAGTTATTATCCCTGCTGACGACCTCTGGTTGAGTATGTTATAGCAGAGGAATCATGCCATAAAAACATCCGCCAGGTATATGTCAGACATACACAAGCAGACATGTTGATGGCATGTTTCAACACCTGAAAGCTTCCACACTCTCACAGAAACCGCTCTCAAAGACATAACTCACCAAATCACACCATCACGTGGTAATATCTCGACCATATGGCATGCAAAGCCGGTAGACAAATATACCAAAACAGAGTGCGGTCGTCTTCTGGCAATAGTTGTACTAGGTCTAACAAAGCTTCGCCCAGGAATACATTAGTCAGTGTTTCTTTATCCAGTCTCATAAGAAACATATATACATCTGGGTTAAACTGATAAATTCTATCCCAGAGAGAAACTCTTTCCAAGTGGACATAGGGGCATTCACTTATACAGTGGTCTATAATATTAACATAGTTCATATTGCATCTGTAGCACAGCCGGGCATTGTCAGCATCAATCGTCAGGAAAGATGTCATTTGAATTAGTGATCTAGCTGCTGATGTTAGCTTCGGGTAATTTTTTGAAAGGGTCCAAGCAAAATGAATGGTATAGTTACAATGTATGCGTTTGAAGCGGGAAAACTCTGGCTGCAATGTCCGGCTATGCCACAAATACTCTTCTCGTTCCTGTATCTTCTTCCTTACACGTCTATTCTAGGTCAGTCTACTCGGAAAGACACCGTCTCTCTTGTATGCTGTAAAAACATCCAGGAGACAATACTTTCCGAGAATACTGACAATATCTGGTATGAAACCTGTTTGTTTAGAGCCATTCATAGAATATGTACATAATCTATTCAAAAACACGACTCGTAGCCAATGTTCAAAATTCAGCCTACACAGTTGACCAAACAAAATAAGTTTTCTGAAATCTATTTCAGATTCAATGGAATAAATGGATATTATGCTAAGAGCTATATCAGTCCTCGTTCGTCGATGAAGTCCTTGCATAAATTTAATACAAAATCTATGGGCTCTTTCCATATTTAATACATCAGACTCTGTCATATTACTCCAGTTTTCACAGCCATACAGGGCTTTGGGCAGAACAATACATTTGTATATTTTTTGGCAAGACAGGGGATGTAGGCCATTCTCATGAATAATACCATTATTCACCAGACTGACGAACGTCCCCTTTAACTTGTCTGAAGCATCCTTAATATTAGCTTTAAGAGACAAATATTTGCTGAACATGGTGCCTAGATACTTATAGCTCTCCTCTTCTTTAACTGTGTGTGGTCCTAAAAGCCATTTTCTATTTGATTTTACGAACTGTCCTCTTGTTTCATTAAATACAATTACAGAGCACTTTAAGGGGCCATACTCGTACCTCCATTTACAGGAATAAAGGAAACAGATTCGCAAAAGTTCATCGAGACCTAATTTTGATAAAGCCATTAAAAGCATATCATCAGCAACTGCTGGCGAGCAGATACTTCTACTGTTTATTCTAAATCCGTATTTACTAACAACGAGTAGGTTTATAAGTTCATCTATGAAACACAAGTAGAATACAGGGGACAAAACTCCACCCTGCCCCAATCCCTGGAGAATATCGAACCAATCAGAGTAGTGACCCTTATATAGGACTGACCTTTTCATGCCCCTGTGCATGTTTATAATAACGCGAAGTAGGTTAGATCGTATACCCATGTCGTACAATTTAACGAATAATCCATTATGCCACACACAGTCAAAGGCCTTCTGGACATCAAGAAAGCAGACAAACAATTTACTATGGTTTTCCTTTGTAAATGAGATGCATTCTTTAAGCATCAGAGAAGACATATTGCAGCTGAGCCCAGTCCTAAACCCACCTTGAAGTATATTCAGCGGTGTGTTTAATGATGTTTCGACCCTCTGCAACAAAATCCTCTCAAACAATTTTGACTACCACCTTAGCAATAATCATTATGAAGGTAAAAAACAAGGGCCATTTATCAGGGAAATTAGGCACACATATTGTGAAGTAATCCATCGAGTCCAAACAGGAGGGGCCATTGATATGCTGCCTATCCTCGCTGCCAACCACTGGTCCCTGGTGTTTGTTATCAGAACATAAGGCCGTCTGTCCGACAGCGATGTTCGGGGCATTGCAATTCAGACCATCTGATATGTCAGGATTCTTACTGAGTGTATAGAAGAAAATTCCCACATCTCTTGTCACTAAGCTCAATTTTTCGCTGTAACCCTGGTTAATTCACGAAGACAACAGTCACAGACACATGCTGGGAGTGAGCTTCGTTTTGGCGATAAAGTATGTAGAGATCCTGAAGATATAGTTTCTGAATGGGGCTGCTATTTTCAGAAGCTATATTCTGAAAGCAACTCCCCAATGTTTGACCCTGTATTTAAGAATGATGTTGACATAAAGACTAGGCGTATTATTAATGAACTCCCCGGTGCATGCACTCAGGAACAGGCCAGCATATCAAGGGATGATGTACGCAAAGCTGCAAGACAGTTAAAATGCAGGAAAGCGTGTGGTTATGATGGTATCTTCAATGAGCACCTGAAAAACGGAGGCAGTATACTATATGAGCAATTAGCATTACTTTACACGGATATGTACAATCATGGACATATTCCGGAAGGTCTCAAGAAAGGCATTATCATAACTCTACACAAGGGAGGCCGGAAATCTAAATCTGATCCTAATAACTATAGAGCAATTACCCTGACGTCATGCATTTTTAAATTGTTTGAGAGGATTTTGTTGCAGAGGGTCGAAACATCATTAAACACACCGCTGAATATACTTCAAGGTGGGTTTAGGACTGGGCTCAGCTGCAATATGTCTTCTCTGATGCTTAAAGAATGCATCTCATTTACAAAGGAAAACCATAGTAAATTGTTTGTCTGCTTTCTTGATGTCCAGAAGGCCTTTGACTGTGTGTGGCATAATGGATTATTCGTTAAATTGTACGACATGGGTATACGATCTAACCTACTTCGCGTTATTATAAACATGCACAGGGGCATGAAAAGGTCAGTCCTATATAAGGGTCACTACTCTGATTGGTTCGATATTCTCCAGGGATTGGGGCAGGGTGGAGTTTTGTCCCCTGTATTCTACTTGTGTTTCATAGATGAACTTATAAACCTACTCGTTGTTAGTAAATACGGATTTAGAATAAACAGTAGAAGTATCTGCTCGCCAGCAGTTGCTGATGATATGCTTTTAATGGCTTTATCAAAATTAGGTCTCGATGAACTTTTGCGAATCTGTTTCCTTTATTCCTGTAAATGGAGGTACGAGTATGGCCCCTTAAAGTGCTCTGTAATTGTATTTAATGAAACAAGAGGACAGTTCGTAAAATCAAATAGAAAATGGCTTTTAGGACCACACACAGTTAAAGAAGAGGAGAGCTATAAGTATCTAGGCACCATGTTCAGCAAATATTTGTCTCTTAAAGCTAATATTAAGGATGCTTCAGACAAGTTAAAGGGGACGTTCGTCAGTCTGGTGAATAATGGTATTATTCATGAGAATGGCCTACATCCCCTGTCTTGCCAAAAAATATACAAATGTATTGTTCTGCCCAAAGCCCTGTATGGCTGTGAAAACTGGAGTAATATGACAGAGTCTGATGTATTAAATATGGAAAGAGCCCATAGATTTTGTATTAAATTTATGCAAGGACTTCATCGACGAACGAGGACTGATATAGCTCTTAGCATAATATCCATTTATTCCATTGAATCTGAAATAGATTTCAGAAAACTTATTTTGTTTGGTCAACTGTGTAGGCTGAATTTTGAACATTGGCTACGAGTCGTGTTTTTGAATAGATTATGTACATATTCTATGAATGGCTCTAAACAAACAGGTTTCATACCAGATATTGTCAGTATTCTCGGAAAGTATTGTCTCCTGGATGTTTTTACAGCATACAAGAGAGACGGTGTCTTTCCGAGTAGACTGACCTGGAATAGACGTGTAAGGAAGAAGATACAGGAACGAGAAGAGTATTTGTGGCATAGCCAGACATTGCAGCCAGAGTTTTCCCGCTTCAAACGCATACATTGTAACTATACCATTCATTTTGCTTGGACCCTTTCAAAAAATTACCCGAAGCTAACATCAGCAGCTAGATCACTAATTCAAATGACATCTTTCCTGACGATTGATGCTGACAATGCCCGGCTGTGCTACAGATGCAATATGAACTATGTTAATATTATAGACCACTGTATAAGTGAATGCCCCTATGTCCACTTGGAAAGAGTTTCTCTCTGGGATAGAATTTATCAGTTTAACCCAGATGTATATATGTTTCTTATGAGACTGGATAAAGAAACACTGACTAATGTATTCCTGGGCGAAGCTTTGTTAGACCTAGTACAACTATTGCCAGAAGACGACCGCACTCTGTTTTGGTATATTTGTCTACCGGCTTTGCATGCCATATGGTCGAGATATTACCACGTGATGGTGTGATTTGGTGAGTTATGTCTTTGAGAGCGGTTTCTGTGAGAGTGTGGAAGCTTTCAGGTGTTGAAACATGCCATCAACATGTCTGCTTGTGTATGTCTGACATATACCTGGCGGATGTTTTTATGGCATGATTCCTCTGCTATAACATACTCAACCAGAGGTCGTCAGCAGGGATAATAACTCACTGTTCTATGCTTATATACTGATTATACTGTTTGATTGTTAACAGTTATACATATGAGCGGTTGGCATCGCACTCGTTAATCTTTTGCATTTCGTTTCGGCAAGGGATCTGCTTGCAATGTAGCCATAAGCTCATAATAATAAAAATCGTGTAAATATTGGTTTGTATCCAGCTTGTAATCTTATATATGTACTGTCTGTCTCTTGTATATTTAGTTACATGTATGTTTGTGTTTTGATAGTTTGTACTCTCCTACTTGGAGGAAATAAAGAAATCTATCTATCTACCATACCGCGATACCTGATCGATTAACTTTCAAAATCTATGCAGGAAGTAGGAGGTGCGAACGACACGGGTGATTCTTAATTGATAACGCGTGTCAATTTTCTCAACTACCTAACGCAACAGTTCTGAGTTAGATTGGGTTAAAATTAAACTAAATACGTTTTCAAAACTTTTTAGGATTTGATTTTTATCCTTTGCTGGACTCCGTTTGTGCATCTCCTAAATTTTTGGATTTTTGAATCTTGTAAGCACTTGCAAATGAATAGGATAGCCATCGAAACAATATGTCTTTGTATTTTAATATTATGTATGCAACACATGAGTATGTGTTGCTTAAAGTTGAATAAACTATCTCTTTAAACCTAATCGCTAAATCCAATTTTTATTTTATTCTATTTTTTTGTAAACAGGGAGAAGTCTGATCAGGTTAACAAAATGGACAGACAGCACTATTTTTGTAGTATCTAAGAGTTATGTGTTGTTGTTGGCAGACATGTTTGTAACATGTAAGTTCAACCACCCGCAAAAAGTAAATGGCTGAAAAGTATTGCTCTCAGATGTTGTATTTATTATGCTAATAAATGTTAAAATACAACCAATTGTGGGCATTTTAACAGTTTTTGATGTTCAGCTGATTTTTTTTTTTTGGGGGGGGGGGGATTTTTTTAACATAACCTAGGGACCAGAAAACGGGTTTGATCCAGATCAGGCCTGACGTTTTGTTTGGCAGATTTAGGTCCAAACATTTAACAAGGTGAACAGCAGACAAACAGAATCACAACCAGCAGATAATTAGTTAAAATAGAACTTTGGAATCCATTCCTTTTGGAGAAATTGTACCTAAAACATGCATCCAAGTAGTTTCCTCTAAAAGCCTTTTCAAGTTGTTTGAAACTTTGTCAATAAGCATAAAGGAAAAATCTTGAACAGAATATTCAGGAGAATTAAAATGGTCAGAAACATTTGTCAAAATAACATGGTCGTTTATAAGAGGCTTTTGCGCATATGCGATATGTACTAAATTCTTATGTGCTGACCCATACATTATATGTTTAGCCTGCGCAAATGCACAGACTAGTCATTCGTGTACACAAAGTAAGGACGTACATGATGGCCCGGACCAACCTTCAGACCTCTAGTTCAGCAGGATACGTTAGCATGATCGTTTAAAAGAGGCTTTTGCGCATATGCGATAAGTACTAAAATACCATATATTATTTGCAAATACTGTTAAAAATGTGCATCCGGTATTGTACCCAAACTAAACTAAGCTATAATTCAGCAGTACATTGCCTCTATTCTGGTCAATTGCACAGAACTCGATATGACAGTAATAGTATTGGCTAGGTCGTAAAACACCCTATTTATTAATAATCAAATATTACATTTAAATAATGTATTAACAAGACCAATATTTTGACCAAAACACACGAATAAACTAATATTCAGCAATTCAGCAGTTCAGCTTTTTAGTATACATCTGCTGATCCGCAACTCGCTGAATTCAGCAGGTTTTTCAGCTTTTTAGTCAGTCCCTCATTTCTCTTGAAAAAAAGGCAAACGGAACTGCTTCGGCCAATTCTGTGGAATTCCGTGGATTCTCGAATTGTGACGGACTTTCCCAATTGGTTAGAAGGCAGTTTCCACAGGATGGAGTAAGGATAGTAGGCGCATTTACTGTCCTGGTAAGGAAAATAAAGATTATCGCTTCTCAGCGAAATAGTTAAACGGTTAAAGGATCATTGACGGTTTGGGCCTTGTACGCCTATTTTTCTGATTCCCAGAACGCTGCTTTTGAGCTTTAAGTGTGGTGCATGTAGTATCAGTGCAATAGGTGAATCTAATGGAAAGAGCCAGCTAGCAAAATATTTTCAAAATTCCTACGCACTCGAGAGTTATGGCGGGTAGAAAGGGGAGGGGGTCTGAGATTTCATGAAAATAAAAAGTGCTTTAAAAAGTGATTTCTGCACGTTTTCTTGATATATTTGGTAGGCATGGTGATATCCCTTGAACATACCATATGTAGAATATTGACGAATCACGATAATTGATGAAATTGTTTAAAAAACAAAATATCTTTTGTAATAAAATGATTTTGGGATGATGATTTAGAAGTTACCTGTACATTTTGACTACATGAACCGTAAATAATACAAAACTGAAAGCTCAACAAAAGAAATAAATATTTTTGAAGGAATAAAAGTGTCCCATTTAGCATTGGAAAGCAAAACAGATTCTAACTAGATCCTTGAATATTACTTTTACTTTGTTTAAAGGGCATAGCATGTTAAATGTATTTAAAGTGTCCGAATATTTATGGTATACATATGCATGTATATTCCTATATGAGACAATATATTGAACACCAAAGTATTTACCTAGTATAACTCTTTGCATGCCAGTGGATAATTTTGTCGTCTGCCAATAGCCTTTTGCAAACAGTTTGAGCCCAGATGAAGACCAACAGAATGTCGGTCCTGATCTAGATCCAAACTGTTTTACACTCTAAAGGTGGTCCTGTGTGGTTTATTTTTAGAAACTTAATTTTGAAGAAAGTCAGCAGACGAAAATAGAAACATGAACAATTCCCTAGCATGCAAATAGATAAGTACAGGACGTTTGCAAAATAATGTGTCATTTAATAACAGTGAGTTTTTTCTTAAGAAAACATGCATAAAACCTTGCTTATTCTACTTTTAATCTTTAAGTACTTTATATTAATCTAGCACAGAATACAAGGCAATTTAGGAGGTTTGTTCTAGATAACTTCATTACTGTAATTAATTTCTTATTTGGTAGAAAAGGCAATTTATGGGCTTAGGCCCAAGGTGTTTGGGCTGCTGAACATCTTCCCCCCCCCCTTGTGCCAGCATGCCACTTCCATACAATGTGTAAAATATGGTAACACATATACATGCAAAAGCTTTTGCTGGCACTCGGGGGGGAATGATATTTTAAAAAAAAAATTCTGATTTCTATATATCTTAATGTAAAACTGATTGTTCTACCCACAATTTTATATCTTTGAAACATTTAATATCGAAAACGGATTGCACCACCATAAAATACTCAGGTCAGGGTAGCTTCAAGGTGAAGAAAGTGACTATTGACAAACTTTTATTTTTACTGAAAACCATAGGCATTTACCCATAGCAAGTGTCAATGATCCTTGCTATTTCAGAGAGAAACAGCGCAAAAAAGTCATAATAGCGAGAAATTTCGCGGAGGAATTTTTCTGAGTTTCTCCGCAAATTTAGCTCACCTGGGCTTGAATGCTGATATCTTATTCTCGGCGTTTCACGGAGAAATTAAAGCTGCAATGGCTTACAATAAATTGTTTTTCATTCACATTCTCGCTCACATGTAATAAGTATGAATTTTATTTTTTAAAAAAATCCTTCTTTTATACACAGATACATAACTGATATCAACTCCGACTTTTCTTCGACGGAGAGTGGCATTTCATCAGGGTCTACACAGTTCGCTATGATAAAATATCTTCAGAGAAAGATTTATAGTAGACTTTTTAAAATAATAACCAGTTACCCCTCAATTTACACAATGAGCCATCCTGACTGAATTGTATCAAAGGGGCTCTTGCATGGTATGGGAAATTAACATGGGAGTCTGCCCACCCTTGGATTTTGAAAATATTATGTTATTTAATTGTCTGGGGTATAACTTTAATATTTATGGTGCGTTTGAGTTTTTATGCTATTCCATTGCTAATTTATGACGTCATGAATGATATCACTATAATACCTTAGGGTACCCAGTTATTATCATTTCTAAAGTAATTGACATATTATGTAACGGGCGGAGAAATGTTTTATTGAATAGTTATTTCATTGATAAGTTCGCTGTTACTTAAATTGGCTTTGTATGTATTAGGATATTGGGTAGGCATTCATTTTTATAGCATGGTACCACAATTTTCGACTGATATTTTGTATTTAGTCAAATTTGGAATTAACATTTTTACAGGTTGCGGTCTTTGTCAAGATACCATTTCAACATATAAACTATCCATATATGTTAAGAATATGTAGACCAAATTTCATGAAATTCAAGGACCGGTAACATTTTTTTTAACTTGATGTAAACACATGGCCCTAATTTATCGAAATGTAAAAAATACAATAATTATGTTTCAGTGTAAAACATACTTGAATACTTGCTTAGTTTGAATAATCATGCTAGTAGGTTTATTGGTAGAAGTTGATATGTTCGGTGTTTTCCCCTATTATGGATTGGAAAAGAAAAAAAAAACAATATTCTTTGATATTAAGTGCCACAATTCTTATTTAATGAAGTGCTTACACAATAATATTAGCCAAAATGATACAAAATGTTGACACATGTACTTAACACATCCACTTTCTAACATTAAAATTACATCTAGCCAATGTTACACTTAATATGTAACATTTTTAAGAATTTTAATTCATACAGAAGAGAAACCTTATGACAAGTCAGTTCATACAGGAGAAGAACCTTATATCTATGATCTTACAATTGTAAGACTCGTTAATAAACCAGCTTCTCAAAAATAACTCCCTGTCAAACCTATTGGTTAAAATTAACCTTTTTGGTCACAGATTACTCTTGGCTTCAAAGGTATAGCTAATTTAATGCTTTAATCTTCTCTGTTCATTCTGTTTTGTCAAAATGATGCTGATTTCCATCAAATAGCAACATTTATATCTTAGCTGACTGTATATTCTAGGCATACATTTTTGTTTCTGGACCTCACTTATTCATTTATAACACTGTTTTATAATACCTTTGATAAGAATCTGTTACACGTTATCCTGGTCACGGCACCAAAATGTGGTTCCTCTAGGTCAGTTGGGATGTAAAGGAAATATTTAGTCTTCTTGTTTTCACATGTTTATTGTTAGGATATTATGTTTCTTAAACAATATCATGCAGGACTTGAGGAAGTGATACATATTGTCTTGGCCCTATAGTGCCATGACACAGGGCCATGACATTCGGCATTTCTGACCATTGAATCATTTAAAATTGTCTAAACATGTCTTTCTTTAAGAAAAGTGGAAGTAGATTAAAAAAACCTCCTTATGTCGAGTTATTGATTCATTTGAACTAAATAATTAATTTTGCTAAAACTAACCTATACCCATAAGAGGTAGGAAATGACAAAGTTACCGGTTTCGGATTTTCATGATATTTGGCTCAGATCAGCAGTATATATGTTCTGCGCAAAGTAGGAATCGATACCATTCTAGAATGGCTCTGCGCAAAGTAAGAATTCCTACTTGGTTGCGCAATTCTAGAATGGTATCGGACCATTCTAGAATTGCGCAAGGGATATTTTCAGTTTTATCGATTAGGTAGATGCCCTGCGCAAAGTAAGAATGATTCGGACCAAATGAGAATATGTCAAAATTGTACATGTGCGAAGTTGTGATGGTATGGTGAGAATGCACGTATGCTCATTTATATGCTCATTTATATGCTTTATTTATTTTACAAAAGGGAAGGAAAAGCAAAAGTATTTCAATCACGGAGGTATACCCTGAATTGAAGATATCAACGATAACAAGCGATAACAAGCCATTTTCCAAGAGCATCAAGTCCGACCCCGCGTGTTTGAGTTCACAGGTTCGATCCCGGCTCATCCAGTCGGTGAAAAAGAAATTTGGTAGTGCTTCATTTCTCCATATCTCCTTCGATCTTTGTTTGACAAAAGACGGACAGCACCGTAGCTCAGTCAGTAATGCGTTGTCTGGTAGTGACTTGTTTTATCCAGGAATCATTGGCGTTCTGATTTGACTGAAAATATGTTAACTGGTATGTTAAGATTTAACTCAAGCAAAACAAAATGGGCATATTACCCTAATATAGCGTCCATAAGTTAAAAAAGTATTTAATTGTTAGCATCGTAGCTCAGTCGGGTACGATGCAGGATGGCGATCACAGATTAGTGTCGCAAGTTCGAATCCCACCGACAGTGCGATGTTGCCCAGAACAGGTTCTACACGGGAAATAGCGGCGTCTCGACATTACTGAATAATTGTTGACATGACGTTAAGCCTCAAATCAAACAAATGAATAGTGCTGCTTCTTTTTAAGTAAGATAGTAAAGACTTTTTACATATACTGCTCATCATAAGGACGTAATAAATGATAACCCCGAACTCAAAAACGAATTCTAAAGTTATCGTAAAGTATAACGCCCAAAACCTTTAATACCCCTACTTATTTCGAGCAGTATATAAGAGAGTATTACATTGTCGTTTTAGACAGTCCGACGATTCCCGGACTTCTTTTCGGCAAAATAATTATATTTCTTTCTTTAAACAAAACTACATTCTTGCATGGGAATTCGTTACGCGAAGCTGTTTGAAGCCGCAAAATCCATGTTCAAATCATGAGATTCACGTGCTGTTTGAACATGGCTTTTACTTGAAAAAGCCTAAACTGGGCCCTGATTTGCATGCATGGCGTTACACTGGAAAGCGTTGCGGCCGTGACTGATCATTTCGCTGATGCTTTCGTTCGCGAAAACGTTGCATGCGTATATATGACGTTGTGGCGACGTAATGACGTTCGAAAGTTTGACGCTGACGCCATTTTGTTTTGAGAAATCAAGTGTAAACAAAGGAATATTTAATGTTTTAGCGACGTTTTCAGTGCGGTTTATGCTAAAATCAGGTAAAATATGCAAGAATAACGATCACACATGTTTGTTTTATTGCATTAACACTTGCCTGGTCCCTCGGACGATGTTTGAACACTTGGCCTAAAGGCCTCGTGTTCAAACAGCTTCCTCGGGACCTGGCAAATGTTAATGCATGAAAAAACATGTGTGATCCCTATAATATAGTATATTTTTAAACAAAACCTACTTGATTTAATTTTATAATTGTTAAATATTTGTTTTAATGGTCGATTTGAGCCGTCTATCTGACTTACGAAATGTGGCATGCGAACAACACAAGCGCAGACCAGTCTGCGCATCCACGCGGTCTGATCAGCGCCTTTATTATTCACATTCTGTAAAGTATAACGCCCAAAACCTTTAATATCCCTACTTGTTTCGAGCAGCATATAAGAGAGTATTACAATGCCGTTTTCGACAGTCCGACAGTCTGACGATTGCCGGTCTTGTTTTTCGGCCAATATTATATTTCTTTTAAGTATTTTTTAAACAAAACCTACTTGATTTAATTTCAGAATTGTTTAAAGATTTGTTTTAATGGTCGATTTGAGCCGTCTATCTGACTTACGAAATGTGGCTTGCGAACAACAAAAGCGCAGACCAGTCTGCGCATCCACGCAGTCTGATCAGCGCCTTTATTATTCACATTCTGTAGAGTACAATTGTAAACGAATACCGGTTTTCAATTTGTCCATTTGTAGATGTGCGCTCATATTTTCTCATTAAAGTAATTACACGCTGGCTTGCGAACAACAAAAGCGCAGACCACTCTGCGCATCCACGCAGTCTGACACATTTTTTAGTAAAGTAGCTAATTTTTATTCTTATTTTAATCATAACAGGGTTATGTGAAGCCTGGGTCCAGTCGTCATTATTTTTTGCAAATATTTTCTAATGCTAATATTCTAAAAATTAAAATAATAAAAAGACAACTCCGGAAGATTTTTGACCAAGAAACGCAAAAATAAAAAATAGAAAAAAAAAAGATCTACCTTTAAACTTTGGGATCTTATATTGCAAACAACAAAGACCCAGATCAGACTGTTCTCTTAGGAGCAGTCCGACCAGGGCAAACAATGTTTGCTCCCATAATGATAAATAGCAGACGACACATTCAGGACAAAAATATTGGTAGAAAAAGGGTTAAGATTTTGAGTTTAAATAATTGAATAATTCTTGATTTATAACGTTTCTGTTTCAACACCTTTTATTGCCCTTTATAATTCTTATCTATTTACCTACGTTTAATTTTGTGCATAGTATTAGTTGGGCGGGGCTATTTAAGTATTCTATGCTACTGTTCAAACCTCATTGGTTACAGATAATCACTTTAGCAGATGGTATTTCTTCCATGTCAAGTGGGCGTGGCTTTTGACGCGCGACTTTGACAAATAATTTTTATACGGGGGAAATAGAAATTATTAAGAAATTTAACGAGAAAATATGAAATGAAATTTAAGCAATCAAATTTATTAGAATGGAAATTTAAACCAGAAATCAAAATAGGAATTAAAACAATAAAGATAGAAATTAAAAACAATAAATCGGGATGGAAATTAAAACAATAATTTAAAATCCGAACGGAAATTAAAAAGAAATAAAAAAAAAATATATTGAAAATTTAAACAAGAACACAGAAAAGAAATTAACACAAAAAATTCAGAACAAGTAAAGAGAAAAATAAAAATAAAACGAGAAACCAGAACAGAAATTAAAACAAGTCGTTAAGATGCAGGAAATATGTCCATGCTCCATAAGAGGTTCTGTATATAATTTTACTTTTGGCCAACGTCATACATATATTTAACCCTATCTCACTCAGAATGGCCAAGCCTCTGTATGTTACGTGTAGAAGTTTACCCAGATTATAAAGAATAATGTCCTTGACTCAACCTGTTAATGAGTTCTTATCAAAATAATTGATCTTGCGACGTTTTTCAACTACATAGAAAGGTTGTTGAATTTGATTCTTCACGTCAAAACGCAGTGACGCCGGAGAGGCTCGAAGCCGCAACCCCCCAGTCTCGAATTAACCACTGAGCCACTGCACTGCTCCAAACTACTTCAAAAGAAGACGACTTTTTTCGACGCACTAGTTTAGTAGCATCAACAAAAGTTCTGGTGAGGCTGCGTGATGGCACAGGCTTTCCTGAGCGTTCGTTGATCTCATATGGGATCTCATCTTCACCAGCGAAGGGTTCGTCGTATCTACCGTTCGACAAACAATCGCAACCCTTGGTAGGACAAGATATTGGGATCTTTGCTAATAGGAATTTAAATTCAGTTAGATTTGTGCTATTGTTTCTCGTTGATTGTCAATGAGACTGCACTTCTAAATGTACATATGTTTTCATGAGTAAGCAGACGAGATCTTTTAATATTATCACATATGCGCAAATGCCTCTATTTAACAACATTGCGGATGTATTTAACGGATCTAGAAGTCTTCATCTTAGTCTAAGACTTCATCAACACCCATACTCTATACTTTGGAGTTTCGAACATAGAATGCGAAGGCGAGTCTGTGCGTTTGTACAGACTCGTCGTAGCCTTCATTGCTCAATGATGTAATCAGTACCAAAATCTCGTCTGCAGGTCCAAATATTTATGTTTTATTAAAGAAAGAAATATCAAACATGTCTTGTTTTTTATTCTTTATAACTAAAGCAAAATTAGGTGCGTTTCCGCTGAGTGTGCCGGTTTATGTCAAAATTGCTTTTTCAGAAACACAGGCTTTCTGCAAACGCAATATTTTCAAGTTAAACGATTTTCCTACCTATATTTGTAGCATGTATGCGGAAACGCAGTAAGTTTTGTATTAGGCATACTCTAGTTTCCATGTTGGAGAGACAAAGCCGTCGTCGCCGGTCCGGCAGGACGGCGAGCGCCGGACCACTTTTTTGGACGAATTTGCTTTCCGTCGTGTCCCTTTTTTCTCGTTTTGGCTCATTTTTCTTTGTGCTTACCTCTGATTTTCAATTTATTGATGCAATCATCAATAACGCTCGTTGCGCGTGTCATCCATAGACCGACCTAGCCAAGGTGTGAAAACATTGAAAAACAATGCAATTACATTGTATTATAATGACAGTTATCATACTTATGTGCCGTGTCGAGAGAAAACCTGACGTAGTTGCATTCGAAGATTAAAGGCGCAGACCAGCCTACACATCTGCGCAGTCTGATCAGTGCCTTTGTTGTTCGCCCTCTTGAAAGTATAATTGATAAACTTGCTACACTCAAAAATTCAGCTTTCTAGCTACATGAACTCTCAGTAACTGAGCAGGTTGGTTTGAGTCTTGCAAGCCTTCATAAACCCCGAAGTCAGGTCTTCTCGCATTGAGGCCCAGATAATTTCTATGCGCCAGTTTCATTTCCCTTTAAATTGACATTTCTTCTTCTAAATAACATGACGAGCGACTAAGTATGTTTAAACGTTACGAGCATCGTGGGCATGTGTTGTTACAATTCATTCTGTTACGGATATACAAGTTGTGCCTGTTCCAATTCAGCCCAAGACTTTTCGGTTCCCCCAACGTTCATTCGACTTTAAGAAGCATGAACAGAGAAGGGTTTAGCCGTCGTAGTTCGAGAGTAGGCCCTGGCTTCATTACGATGAAGCCAAAGATCTCACGTTATGCCTATCAAGGAAAGTTGTGCAGCAAAAAATCTAGATGAAGCATTCTGCATCCTTAAAGTAACGGGTGTACTCATTGAAAAGACGCTTTTTGTATATCTTTTCGAAAATCCAACTCTTTGAAGTACAACCATGCTCGGATCCAGTAAGTTATGTCAGAGGCTGGCGGGCCGATAATGGCCCAACCTTGAATGCTGGCTTGGTAGCTTTGTGATTTTTCAGGGGATCTGGACCAGTATTGCTTAGAAACCCTAATTTTTTGTGATTTTTCAGGGGGGTCCGGATCCCCTGTCCCCCCCTCTGGATCCGCCCATGACAACCAAGGATCGGTGCTAAAAGTACTTTGCCAAAACCTGCGGGAACATAGGTGACATAATGTCTAAGAAATATGCTGAAGAAAAAAGTAAAAAATAATCGTGACTATCTGAAAACGATTTTGTTTAGCATTCGGTTTTATCACGCGCCAAGAAATATCTTTTCTATCAAAAAATCGTGTCTGAAGTCTGGTCCCAAACGCATTAAAGCCCATTAAAAACGCACACAGAAGCGCTAAAAATTCAAAATTTTCTTGGGGGAGACCCCCTAACCCCCCTAATGAGACCATAGATACAAAAAGCAAGCGGTCCACGATCTAAACTTTAGTAGTTTTACGAGGCAGGGAAAAACACAAAACACCCAAACAACAACAACAACAACAACAACAACAACAACAGCAACAGCATTAAAGAGCCGCGACATGCGATTCCCAAAAGTGAGGCATTTTGACAACTGTAGACTCAGACGAGCCGGTGCAGCCTCCTTTTAAGCCTAGTAGTTCCTAATGATGTTCAACTCGTAGAATAGGCAAGCGACTAGCTAAGGCTCTGATCAGATTGCGCGTATGCACAGGCTGATATAAGGCTTTGATGGTCACACATACCACATTGTTGGAAATCTCATGTAGCGGCTCATACATCAAACTTTGCTCGAACTGTTGCTTCCCATAACGTCTCGTTTACTAAATTAAATATAATTCAAATGGTCATGTCGAGACGGTACGCAAAAACAGAATCTCCTGTTCGGTAAATAGATATTTTGTTCACGTTTTCCTCTGGAACCAGTTAACATTTCAGTCATCCTAAACAAAATGGTTCAAACACTTTTCAAGTCAGCCCAGGTCAACAAATAGACGGAAGTGGTTTCAATCAACGCTTCCAAACGTACGCATTCCTCTCCTGATATGATTTAAATTGTCGTTCAATGCTGCGCATTTATATCGTTTAACAGACAAGACAATAATATCTCAGTCCAACAAGCACCCAACAAGGTTTAAAAATGAGATTCAACCGTTGCCCTAATAAGGGATAGAACAGAATCACAACTATTCTTACTTGGTCCATATTCTTACTTTGCGCAGAGACCATTCTAGAATGGCACTGCGCAAAGTAAGTATTCCTACTTTGCGCAACCAAATGGGGATTCTTACTTTGCGCAGAGCCATTCTAGAATGGTATCGATTCCTACTTTGCGCAGAACATATATATGGCATGTTTTTGTGATAATATGATATCTTGATAAAGACTAGAACATATCTATCTTTTGAATTGAATGTTGAATGTTTTGTTAATTTTTGAAAAAAAAATATTGAAACTTTACAATCACTTCTTCTGAAAACGTAAACCATAATTTATCCAAATGGTTTCGTGGTATTCAAATAATGTCTATGGTATTTTGGATTTAATCTAGATGACAAATCATAGAAATAAACAAAACTATTGATTTAGGAAATGAAAATTTAGAGACAGGTACCACCTCAAAGGTGGAGTACGTCACGGTTGCTTCCTAAGCCTTATTCTTAACTATCTAATTCGATAAATACATTTTCATAGTTCGCATTTAATAAGTTATTAATATGCAAAGTTTGAAGAAAATCCATGCGTGGGCACAAATGAAGTACCCCTTTATAGAAAAGTCCATTAAAACCCTTTGCTCCACAGTTGTAAGCGCCTTTGGATGCCTTTGAAATGTAAGATTTTGTAAAATTTTATGAAAAATGGAACATTTGCTCCTGAGGAGCAAATGGCCCATTTACCATATTTATATATTTTCAAAACTATTGAAATATAACAATTTTGTTTGGGAAGAAAATGAAAATTTGAATTATTTATAGAAAATGATGCAATGTTCTAAATATAGCATATGGGGTAAAGGGTTAATCATGTTGATCTACAAAAGATTTAAGTGACCTAAAGTATTTTTTTTATTTATTTTTCAATCGTATTTTGTGTGTCGCAATGAATGGGTGATTCTACGGGGAACACCATTCAATATGACTTATTCCGATGTACTTATTCTCGTCGAAATCCATGTCGTCGACTACGACTCTACGTTGAGTTCGACACTTAGTCAAAAAAACGGCAAAGAGAGACACTTTGTCGATTTTTACAGAAGTATGACA
>CAXHUL010000018.1:0-24572 GCA_964019695.1 Loripinus fragilis | reverse complement strand
GTTTTGCAATCATCTTGATGGGGAAGAGAGAGCTGGTTGCTTTGCTTAGTTTGTCTTCCTGGTTTCTCGTGATTGTTGTGTGGCTCTTCCTTGCGGAGCCATGGGTTTGTGTGCAGTTTGTGATTGTGGTATTTCCTGATCATACTCACTAACTTTTTTCGTGCTTATCTGTCGGGTCAGATTAGAGTAACCATTCTCAAATAGCGCAAAGAGGTAGAAATGTTTCGGAAATTTAAATAAGATAAAGTTAGTAAAATAGAACAGAAATACAAGCATTTAAAAGGCGAACAAATCTTATTCAAAGATGTTTAACTCGCGTTTCTCGTCTGTAATGTTAGGTATATTGAGTTATTTCCCATAAGCCAGTTAGTTTTGTTCAATTGCAAAAAAGCAAGTGAGTATGATCAGGATTCAGGAAATTCCACAATCACACAGCGCAGACCAACACACGGCACCGTAAGGAAGAGCCACAGAACTCTAATTCTCACAAGGCATCAGGTAGACAGGTAAAGTAATGCAGCCAACTCTCTCTTCTCCATCAAACTGATTGCAAAGCTAGACGGACACCAAGTACTGAATAACAAAACAGGGACCAAACACAAAGCCCCTATTACAATGGGATCAACAATGAACAATTTATCATCAACGACAGAACCATCGCCTTAGAACAGACAGCGACCTAAGCCACCGGGGCCTTAACACCTTTGCTATCAAACGAAACTGTAGACGAATTTACCTTTCACTGCCAAACGCGCCTACAGTCGAAATTTAAAAGCATATTTGAAAGCAATTTATTTGTAACCGTTATAAGTGACGCAACACTTTGTTCTTTATGTCACAACACTTTGTTCTTTATTTCAAAATGTTCAAGGGACATGCTAATATCATATGTGGAGGTCTACACAATTTTCTGTAACAAAAACGTTTGTAATGTCATTAGATTCGGGCGTCAAAATTAACGAAAAGACATGTCCAGGGGAATGACATTCAGGACGCATTAATGAGATGAAACAGTGTATCAGAATTAAAACTGATGTTTGAAATTTGGTGTAGACGGATGTTTTTCTATGTTTTGCATAAAATAGTGGTTTATAGGATTTTTTATATTTTCAATATGGCTTCCAAAGGTCACTTGATTATTGTTTTTATCATTGGTTTAAATGAAACTTTAATATATAAGTAACATTCTGTAAAAGTTTCACAGCAATAGGTTGAGAGGTCCAGGAGAGACCCTGTGTTGAATCCATATACCCTAAATATACAGAAGTCCTTAAAAGATGCTTGGCACTGAGGTATTGTTTTTTTAAGTTTTTTTGGGTACTTGGCAGTTAAAGTGTTAAATGTATTTTATTGTTACCATATATTCGCCCTGGGTTCCGTTCTTGTTAAAACATAACAATTTTGTAGATCGCATGGAGGCCTTCTGACGATTGCAATGTATCATCACAGATAAACTATCTAATCAAATTAACACACTATGATGATACAAAGCAAAGGACTAAAACTTGGCTGAATGTTTAAACAGAAAAAGAAACTGTAAATGAAAAGCAAAGATAATTTCTCAGCATAAATATACAGATGAGACGCTTCCTATGACCTTTGCAGGGCTTGGCTACACAGTAATTACCTGTTTCAGAGGTAGCACTCAATATGAAGTCAAATGATATGATTTCTTGCTAAAAAGTTAGAAAGAGGGCAAAGATCAGGAATCGATACAATAAAGCACCACACCTGACCCAGGATACAAAATGGGAAAGTGACAACTTCACAATTTGAAATCACAAACGAGAGCCAAGAGGTCAGCCCTTTCCCAGCAGGTGACCACAAAGTAAGGGTGCAAAGATCAGGAATCGATACAATCAAGTACCACACCTGACCCAGGATACCAATGGGAAAGTGACAAACTCATAGTAGATACCACAAACGAGAGCCAAGAGGTCAGCCCTTTCCCAGCAGGTGACCACAGAGCACATATAAACAGACGCGCACAAAGACATAGCAAACACAAGACAGAACAAAAACAAAAAAGATCCACAAAAGAAGTACCGCCTAGGTACGGTCAGTAAAATATTTTACCTGAGGGCTTAAACCGGTTTAACGGCGCCAACCTCACCCTTAATTCAGATGTGGATCAAGACACATAGATATTTGGTTTGCATGAAAGACCCCTAACTTATCAATGCGTCATCTCCTCAAACATATAAATCAAGATTTAACAAGGAGATAAAGCAAAGATAAGGACTCAACAGTAAATAAAACTGAATACTGGGGCAAAAGAAATCCAACAGGTAAACCCCGATGGGCCCGACAAACAGGGAAAACATCAGGCCCCTACCATCTCATCAATAGATAAGTCTTTAAGCCTGAGCCCTCATAGAGTCTAAAGTCCGACCCTGCGGCGTGCAATTAAAGAGGAAAGCAAAGTTGTCAACCGTGATTGGGTTGACTACCAAGCATGCAGTCTGTTGCAAGGCATCAATAAACAGACGCGCACAAAAAAAGACAGAATAACATAAATGATCCTCAAAAGAAGCACAGCCTTGGAACTGTCAGTAAAAATATTTTACTGGAGGACTTAAACCAATTTCACGGCTCCGCAACCTCATACTTATAGATGTGAATCAAGACACATAGATCTTTGGTTTGCACGTACTTATTAATCCATCATCTCCTAGAACATATAAATCAAGATATAAAAAGGAAATAAAAGCAAAGATAAGAACTCAACAGTAAATAAAACTGAATACCGTATCAAAAGAAATCCAACAGGTAAACCCTAGTGAGCCTGATAACAGCCAAATGATCAGGCCCCTACCATCTCATCAATAGATAAGTCTTAAAGTCGGCACCGTCATAGAGTCTGACGTCCGACCCACCATCGTGCAACTAAAGAGGAAAGCAAAGTTGCCAACCGTGAATGGGTATGCAGTCCGTTGCAATACATAAATGTTATAGACAATCTTTTTATATTGGAAAATTATTTTAATGAACTGCGCTGAAAAAATATTAGAGCCAGCAATCTTCTTCAATTTATACACCAAGGCACAACAGTATTCAGGTTCCAAAAGTCTTTGGCGCAACAGAGATTTAATTAAAATTTGGAATTTATATATCAAATCATAGTATCGTCTATATAATTTAGAAAATGTTTTGCGAAGATTATGAAGTCAATCTTTATAATCAAACTAGTGTACAGATAATATTAGCAAAAATGACTCCATCAGCAACTCAAAAGTGGTGTTAGCCATACTGGAAACCCCTAAACAGGTACTTTTGGCAAGATGCATTTCAGCAGGGTCTGCACCGTTTGCTAAGATTAAAACAACATTCAGAGACAGAAGTACATCATAATTTAGAAAAAAAAGTGTACATGTATGCATTACTTTTTTATCCATTCTAGTTTTGCAATCTTCTTGACGAGGAAGAAAGAGTTGGTTGCTTTGGCTTGCGGATGTCTTGTTACTTCAATGTCCTGTGTGTTGTCTTCCTCGCGGTGCCGTGGGTAGGTCAGCAGTTTGTGATCGTGGTATTTCCTGGTCATACTCACTTACGTTTTGCTGACATTAAAAATGTATAAATTTTGCATCCTGTGCTTTTTGGACATTTGCGGTATACATTTCGCAGGTAAATATAATAAAATGAACGCAATTTCCAAGAAACTTATTTTTGTCACGTCGACAAGTGATTGTATTAATAGTTTGAACTAGTAAATAGTCTGTTTGATTATGTCCTTGCGTTAGGCTATGTTGCGTGAAATTATGTTTGGATGAGTAAATGATTATTCATGAAGATGACACACAACCAATCTTATAATTGACACTAAATTCCTAGAACACACTTGCGATGTTTCTGAGAAAAGTCAGATATCTGCTAACGTTTCTTATTTCTTTACTTAATCTAACAAACGGACACTTCCCACATGCAACGTATATAGAACATAATAACTTTGAAACACGCAGTTTCGGTTTATTTAAGCGTGTTTTTGAGAATTAATTGAAAGTGCAACAATTTTTACGCATCTTTATTTAGTGGTCTTCTGCTTTTGATAGAAACCAATATTTCAGAAGGATTAGACTATGAAACATTTATCATAACTTTATTTTATTCATTCATTTATTTATTTATTAGGGCCTTGTCGCGACAAAACCTGTTTTTGGGGGGAGGGGTGCAAACAACAATGGCGAAGACCAGCCCGCGCATACGCGCAGTCTGATCAGCGCCTTTGTTATCCACTGGTTGGAATGTATCATATCTAGACTTGCTTCAAGCACAATTTCAATATTCTAGCTAGTATTTGAAGCTCCGGAGAAAGGTTTGAGTCTAGCTTTGACGGAAACCCCAAAGACAGGTTTTGTCACAACGAGGCTCAAATTTTAAACGAGGAGAGCTTCTACCAACTCCACGCTCACAATTATAAATAAAATTGTTGTGACCTATCGTCAAGATACGTTTTGTTTGATTTGCCACAGGGTGCAGAAAGTTCCAAATCACCTGGGAGAATATTCACAAGCACCTCTTGATATCATATCAGGGCAAACACTTACACCATGAGGAGCGCAGTGGCTCAGTGGGAAAGTGCTTGATTAGAGAACGAGGGGTTGCTGTGTCGACCCGTTCCATAGGCACTATGCTGCACCCTTGTTCAAGACACTTTATCCGCTTCGTAGTATGGGTTCAACCAAATAAACTTAAACACGACATGTAAAGATTTTGATTTCAGTTGAAATTGTCAATGTAAGTAAGGGTGCAAAGATCAGGAATCGATACAATCAAGTACCACAACTGACCCAGGATACCAATGGGAAAGTGACAAACTCATAGTAGACACCACAAACGAGAGCCAAGAGGTCAGCCCTTTCCCAGCAGGTGACCACAGAGCACATATAAACAGACGCGCACAAAGACATACCAAACACAAGACAGAACAAAAACATGAAAGGTTCACAAAAGAAGTACAGTCTTGGAACGGTCAGTATTTTACTGGAGGGCTTAAACCCGATTAACGGCGCCAACCTCACCCTTAATTCAGATGTGGATCAAGACAAATAGATCTTTGGTTTGCATGAAAGACCCCTAACTTATCAATGCATCATCTCCTAAAACATATAAATCAAGATCCAACAAGGAGATAAAGCAAAGACAAGGACTCAACAGTAAATTAAACTGAATACTAGAGTAAAAGAAATCCAACAGGTAACCCCGATGGGCCCGACAAACAGCCAAAGCATCAGGCCTCTACCATCTCATCAATAGATAAGTCTTTAAGTCAGAACCATCACAGAGTCTGAAGTTCGACCCACTGGCGTGCAATTAAAGAGGAAAGCAAAGTTGCCAACCGTGATTGGGTTGACTACCAAGCATGCAGTCTGTTGCAATACATTAATGTTATAGCAAGTCTTTTTATAATTGGACATAATTTTAATGAACTGCGCTGAAAAATTATTAAAGCCAACAATCTTCTTCAATTTATACACCAAGTCACCATAGAAAACAGGTTCGGAAAGTCCCTGGCGCAAGAGAGATTTTAGTCCAACTTGGAATTTAGAAATCAAATCATAGTATCGTCTATAAAATTTTGAAAATGTTTCGCGAAGTTTATGATGCCGATAGCCTTGTTTAAGAAGTTTCTGAGTTAACAATTTATTGCGAGTGTTGAAGTCAGCAACATAGCTAGCTGCTCTAGCAAAATGAATGGGTTGAGAGATATAGACTCCATAGGATGTAGAACGAAGAACATCACCATCTAAAAATGGGAAATTGACAATTTCAAAATCAAAGTCGTCACGTTTATCATAAATTTTTGTAGAAACAATATCATTAGAAATTGACAAATGTAAGTCTAAAAATGCGGCTTCGGTATCAGAGGCATAGGCTTTATTCAGTTGGAGCTCTGAGGGTATATTTGGCATACATATTGTCAAAATAAACATTATTAATATTTAAAACATCGTCCAAATATCTGGAAGTAGTGTTAAACGCATCAATAACATCAGCCTGCTTATCATCAGAAAGAGACATCATAAAGTCCCTCTCATAACAAAACACGGATAAATCTGCAACCAGGGGAGCACAATTAGTGCCCATAGGAATCCCAACTACTTGTCTATAGAGCTTGGTGCCAAATCGAATAAAAATGTTGTCCAACAAAAGGGTCAGCGCATCACATACATTTTGACATTTTAGATGGTGATAATCCTTGCTTAGACCTTCCCCTGTCTAAATGATAATTTTATCATATTACAAAATATATGCCTCCTTAACCTCAGTCATAATTTTTAATATTCTATCTCTCTGGCAAGGCTATTAGTCTGAGTTACAACCAAGAAGGGGAATTATATCGGAGAAAATTTTTGTCCAGTAGTTGCAATAGTTTACCTTGAACTCAGAGCTTGAAGCCAGGCGACTCCTGGCTCTACAACATATCAACTCATCTGATTTGCTATAACATCTAGCCATGTTGCCGGTTTCAACACTCGCAATTAACTTTTAACTCTGAAACTTCTTAAACAAGGTTCCGGTATCATAACTTTTGCAAAAAAAATCTAAATGTCTTCACCTAATACTATGGTTTGATATCTAAATTTCATGCTATACTTTAATCGCTCCTGCACCAGGGCTTTTCAGAGCCAGAGTTTTATGACGACTAAGTGTTAATTAAAGAATTGTGTTGCCACTTTTCATAGCACATTATTAGAATAATTTCTCCTTATAGACAGATTAAATTAACATTTGTCTATACTGATCTGCTTATCCAAAATTTCGATATATAACAAATAGCTAATTCATGCAAATTGCAAATTGTATTGCTTATGGTTTGACTCGTTTTACTAATACTTGATTGTGTTTGCAGAATATCCAATATGAAATAACCATATGGCCACTGAGCTGATAAGAGGTGTCAATCATTTTCAAAGTTTCATATATAAGCCAATCAAATTAGAGATTAGTCTAAAGAGCTCCTGGAAATGTTAACAGCTTGACTGAAATCCAGAAAGTGTGAAAACAGAACAATTTTATTTCTTTTATATCCAAATCCTGCCTTTAAGTGAGAAGCCCTCAAACTTAAGTATTTGTGAGAATGTAATAAAATGGCATTTTGCTGTGATTTTAGTTATTGTTAGTGTCATATTTGTTAGAATTTGATTTTTTTTTATCAGAATGCCATTTTGACGTCATTTGACCGCTGCTGTATCTAGCCATTGTCTGGATATGTTTCTTAGTAGGCATAGCCAACGTGGTGTTGCGCTGCAGTTTAATTTGAGCCATTCTGTGACGGGCGGTTTTTGGGAACGTTACCCAGACACCAGGTCAGTAGCAGAACCTCAAAGAAGGGGACGTCCATGAAATGCACCTGACTCTGATATCAGATTTATGGTCATTGTGGTTAAGAGGGAAATGCTTCCGTCAACTTAACCTGTTAATGGACAATTTTTCAGCATCCGAAATACAAATTAGTGATCAAACAGTGAGCAAAAGACTTCGTGATGCCTGTTGCTTGACTTTGGCTGGGCCCATTGTGGCTCAATTTGAGGTTTTCCTTTAGTTATGATTATCCATGAGTCATGACCCGTTTTCTTTGTTCCTCCAGAGTGTGTTAATTCGATTAGACTGTTTCTCTGTGATAATGCATTGCATTAGTTAGAAAGCCTTCATGCGAACTGAACAATGTTTTGTGTTTTAACAACAACATAATCTAGGGCGAAGATTTGGCACCAATAAAATGCATTTAATCCCCTAGTGGATTAGGCTGTTGGCTGTTCTAAGGCAGTAGTTCTGTTGATTCATTGTGTGATGTGCCTCCCATTTGTTGTGGGGGTTCTGTGTTTGTCTTTGTTTTATTGTGCATTTCTTTGTGTCCTTTCTAGTTTTGCAATCATCTTGAAGAGGAAGAGAAAGCTGGTTGCTTTGCTATTATTGTCTTACAGATGTATTGTTACTGTAAATGTTAGGTGACTCTCCCGCATCGTGCCGTAGGTTGGTCTGCGGTGTCTAATTGTGGTATTTCCTGATCATATCCACTTACTTTTCAACAGTCATCTTGAGGAAGAAGAGAGAGATGGTGGCTTTGCTTTATTTGTCTATCTCATGACTTGTGACTGTTAGTGTTATGTAACTCTCTTCTTCACGGTGCCGTGGGTAAGTCTGCAGTGTGTGTTTGTGGTATTTACTGATCGTACTAAATTACTTTTTCATGACGCCTGATCTGGTTGCATGTAGGCCTGTAGTATGCAATCAATTAACTTTGAGAATAACGGATAATAATTTTCTTTTTAAAAGCCATAGTATTTGCATTATTCGTCACTGTGATATTTACGTGTGAAAATTGAAAGTCTACCCTGTCTAAATATGGTTGTCTGAGAAACACGTGACCAAATTAATCCTAGAAAAGTATATTTTAGGGTTGGTGAAATGACTTGACTAATTAATATAAGCTGTTTCAGTTTTGGTAAGTGTTATAATTTTTAATATTCGAATATGTTCTGCTGTTTGTGAACAGCATATTAACAGAAGAGGTATAATCTGTATACTCATTAGACATTTACAGGTTATCGTTAAAAATCATGGACACCGCAATTATTTACCAAATAAATGAAATATTCTAGACCTGAATTTTACGCAAACGCAACACTTTCATCCAAAGTTGTTGTTGTTACAAACAATGTTTGCCATTGTATTTAGATGAATACCTGACAAAACTTTGGCTTTCTGCTAAACAGAAATGTGGTCACAAAATATCCTAACGCCTTCAATCACAGAATTAATGAGCAATATTTTTCAAATATACATTATATATTATTATGTGCAGTGAATGTCAAATTCCAAAAAAAGTACAAACACGTTTCAATTTTACATAGCCGTATCCGTGTGCTCTTATGATTTGGGCAAATCGAATAGAAAACTGTTCGAGGCCTTTAGTTTGGTGGCATAGTTTGCCCAAATACATGTTTATTGATACAATACGTACATGTACGCGAGAGTCCAGTATGTGCGTTAAGGGGTCTCAAGTCGAACGTTCTACATAATGGTGTATTTATGTGCCTATAGACTGTTTTATCTAAGTAACCATTGCAGCTCATTGCTGGCAATTGACGTTTTCCAAAGTGCTATTTACCTGTATTCAGAATGAAAAGAGTTAAGAAACATCCCAGGGGGAGAACTTGGTTTAACCATTCGGGAAAGTCCGTCACAATTCAAGAATCCAATCATGACTCGGGTGTATGTAAGGAGCATTATGCGTAGTACTACTGTATGTACCAAAAAGCTCCATTTTGTTCGCCGGAAATGGCACAGTAAAAGTCATTTCTTTAGCATGTGGGCTCAGCCCTGTAAAATCGATTATTTTAATTATCCGAAAAGTTTTAACAGCAGGATAAATGAAGTTTATGTGGTTTTCAATAAGATATCGCTATAGCGATATTTCATTAAAAAAAACCCCATTAACTTCATTAACAACCGTTTGTTTTGTTTCAATCACACTTGTAATTGTGTAAACATGTTATCTGTGACGTCAGTGTTACGTTATATAACGTCACCGTCACGTTATCACCCGCGTTATTAAAGTAGATCATCGATGTACATCCGTGGTCTGATTCCACGGAATTACGCGGAATTGGCCGAGGCAGTTCCGATTGATGTTTAACAAGTATTCTTGCTTAAATGTGTGTGCATGTGTGTGTGCGTGCGTGCATGTGTGTGTGTGTGTGTGTGTGTGTGTGCGTGTACGTGTGCGTTTGCGTGTGTGTGTGTGTGTGTGTGTGTGTGTGTGTGTGTGTGTGTGTGTGTGTGTTCTTATTATAGTTAAGAAGCAAGCTTCAGGAAGATGGTAGCGGCATGCTCATCTCGAACTCACTCGCTTTTGGGTTCATGTTTGTATCGAAATATTGACACAATGAACACGACAATAGCTAGATTGATGGGAATGTCTATCTTGAACGGTACAGGAATATATGATTGTTACCGTCGTTATGCGATACGAATGACCAACATCAATTATTGTATATTCTTACGTTTGTTTTTCAGAAAATCGCTGGTAGTCAAAACATACCCTTGCCTAATATGATGCGATCTTCTTTCGTTTAACTAGCAGTGTTTTTTTAATTCTTCGTACAGTCGAAGTTCAACAATGTATACACATGTGTGGCGCCTTTAATGTATTGTTTATTGTATTCAAAAAGTATATGAGCCGCAACATGAGATTTCCAACAATGTGGTAGTGCGACCAGCAAAGGCTCAGACCAGCCTGCGCGTATGCGCAGACTGGTCACAGCCTTTGCTAGTTTCTTGAATATTCTAAGACTGTTAAGCTACTGACCGAACAGCATTTTGAGTTTCTATGTGTGAAATGAGTCTGCACAGGCTCGTCTGAGTCTACACTTGTCAAAATGCCACATTGTTGGAAATCACATGTCGCGGCTACCGGGCCGCGTAGCGCAGTCGGTAACTTGCTGGTTACAGATGCGAAGCTGGCTGCAGATCCAGGGGTCGCGAGTTCGATCCCGGCCCGGTCCCATACTTTCGTGGAGATTGATCATGAAATAATTTCTACGGTCATTCTCCTCCCTTCCGCTGAATCATTCATGAAGGGTTGCTGTCAGTTACAAGCGAAAGTATGTGCACGATTACTGGTTAACTGTTTGTTCAAGCTTGCCCAGGAAAAAAGTGTGGTTAGGTGAACTGACCGTCCCGCAATGACCATAGCTGTTGACATGGGACGTAAAGCAACAAAAACAAACAAACAAACAAAACATGTCGCGGCTCATAGAGTCTTGATTTTTTTCCTATTTATAGATCATTCGCATTTTATCACAGAACCCTTAAGGCCATACAATCAGATAAAACCCGTTGTGATAAATGAACTACAGTTCCGAGGTATGGCATCAAAATCAATAGCTGTCTGCATGCCGGCCTTTCTTTTAAACGTTATGTTGGGTCTATAGGCAACTTATTGAACATTGTATTTGTAGCAAATGCTATAATATTCAATAAAATTGTAAAAATAGACTTTAATTAGCAGATGTATGTGAGTTGTGGCAAAGGCAAATTCTAAAAAAATGACATATTTATTGTTTATTATGAGTAGGCTAGGAGGGATGTCCAAAAAGTTCGTGAAATGTATAATGGGCAAAATAGTGGTAGTCTTTATATGCCATTCCCGGCATATTTGCACAAAGTTATCCATGTTGTCCACGACCTTTTGGGAAAGTCCTCGTTTATGACAGGAGTTTTTTGTTTGTTTATTTGATTTGATTCTTTACGTCCCATCAACAATCTTTCAGTTATAAAGGGACGGGTCTTCCTGGGTTGAACCAGTACTAAGCTAGGATTAATGTTCTTGCTCAAGGACACAACGCAGTGACGCCGGTGAGACTCGAACCCGCGGCCCTTCGGTCTCGAGTCAAGCACTCTACCACTGAGCCTTGACAGGAGTGGGGTCTTTTTGTTTGTTTTTTCCCCAAAGTGAACCAACACTTTACTTTGGTCTATAAGATTGGGTTATTATTTCCTAAAATAATCCTTTAAAATACACATGTCTTACAAGTAGATCCAGATTGGTTAAGAAGTGGAGACCGATTCAAATTTCCGAAGGCAAAATAGACCCGTCTAATGACCAAATCAATACAAAAGCACGATTATTCCATACGCTGCTTTAAGTGCCGCTAGATCAAATTGTACTGCCTCTAGGAGATAACATAAGCTTTCTCTCGATATTCTGATTCCTGAATAATTGTAAGCGGATCGTGTTATCTGCACCACGCGATCTTGACACGATTCAAGAGATACTGACGGATTAATCAATGAGTCTTAGGCCACATGTTAAGCTGGAGTTCTTCATAGATTCAGCTGCAGCAACAACTTGTAGATATGACAATTGGTATACTTGTACTTGTGTTTGTAGTGAGGGATATGGAAATTCGATAATGTGTTAGATGTAGACTGCAATATTAAATGTTTCAATGGTAAGTTGTTTTAGAGTTTTCACTAATTTATGTTAAGCGTCCTAAACACGAGACATCGCTAAAGCCTCAAATAGCACCAACGTATGCCAACGTACAAGAAATTCAACAAAAGCAAGTGAGTATGATCAGTAAATACCACAATCACAAACTGCAGACCAACCCATGGCACTGCGAGGAAGAGCCTCAGAACATTTATAATAACAATACATCTGGAAGACAATAATTGCAAAGTAACCAGCTTTCTCTTCCTCTTCATGGTAATTGCAAAACTAGATAGAGATAAAAAGAAATAGCCGAGTATGATCAGGAAATACCACAATTACCCACTGTAGACCTCAAAAAAGAGCCAGAGTACACTAACAGTCAAAAGACACCAGGACGATAATTAAAGCAAATCAACCAGCTCTATCTTCCTCGTCAAGATGATTGGAAAACTAGAAAGGGAACAAAGTGATGCAAACAAAACTAAGACACGTTTTTGACAAGCTACGATTCACGCTACAATACGAGGATATACGTTGTCATACGTCAAATGCATCCAAATGTTTGAATGCTAAGCTTCTGGAGGACAAGAGCATGGATTATTTTAGATAAATTGTTTTTAATAGAAACCCATCTGAATCGTCGATTGTAATAAAAATCAACCAGCCATAATAAGATGATTATTCCATAAAAAGCAAGTGAGAATGACCAGCAATTGCCGAAATCATACAGCACTGACCTACCCACGGCACCGATTGGAAGGGGCAAAGAACAATAATAGCAACATAATATCTAGAAGACAATAAAGTCAAGAAGTAAGCTCTTCCACAACGGGATTATCGCAAAACTAGAAAAACACAAAGTACTATTCAGCAAAACAAATCCCAAACATTAAACACAAACAATAGTAGCAACAACAAACAATAAAAACAACATTATTATCACCGCCTCAGAACGGTCAGCAGCCTTAAGAGGGTGCATGTGTATCTTCATGGAAGAAGGTTCATTATGCATCATAGGTGCAGCATACCCAAGTAACGGAACACCCATGGATAAAGGCCAAATTCCAAGACATTTTTTTTGAAATTTTATAAATTTATATATGCATTGTTATTTTAGGGAGGGTGCTTATGCAATAATTTTTAGCTTTGGCCATTTTGTACTGTTTCAGCGTGTTTATTTGTTTGTTGTGAGAGATTCTTTGTTGATCTTTATTGGTTTTGTTCGGTGTTTTTTTTCTTTCTTTTTTTACCCCCCAAAAAACAATATTCTGGTACAGTATAACATTGTCGGACCCAGAGGTCCATCTTCAGTACCTTAGCAAACAATCAGACCACATTTGTTTTATTTTATTTATAGTCAATTTATTGATTTGGTATATTTCAAGCACTCTTCATTCACACAGACGGCGTAAATTGGCCTGTGTGCTATGATGGGTCTGTGCCGTTTGTTTGGACCCTCGTGCGTTGCTGATTGACACTTTATTTCTAAAGGAAATTAAGTTTGTTTTAATTGATGTTAGATTGGTTGGTTTACGTCTTATTGAGACGTTCTTTGTTTACAGATTGGGACTATTTCTATTTGGTTGAACAGGTTAGTGCCTGTGATTTTTAAAGAATCCGGTTGGCTGGTTACAATGCTATGTAGACTCTGTAGTTTATTATAGAGTCTGAAGGGCTGGTTACCATCCTATGTGTAGACTATGTCCACTAAGAGTTTGACCAGTTGAATACAGTGCTTTTTTAAAGCTCTAGTGTGGGTAATTTCTAATTTTCCGCTTGTTTATATAAGTATATATCTAACTCGTGGCACGTGCAAATACAATTGTTATTTGCTCCAAATACTTCCTAGAATGGTACAAATTAAATTTCAATTTGATCTTTAAGCAAATAAAGTAGTGCAGTATTTGTGTAACTAATAACGTGCTTAATGATTACATTTATTGACTCTGGGCAAATAAGTCGTAGTTAATGTGAGGAATAAGTAAGTGCATTCTTTGTTGACTTAGCATAAGCTAATGTGTTTGAAGTTATAAGGAAAATTTATGCAATGTTTTAAACTAGAAATGACACTAAGCACTGCATAACAAAAGAAAGACGAAATACAGAAACCACACAAGCTTTGGAAGCAAGAATAAACAATTATTAAACTACAGCAGAATCTCGACAGAACGGAAGGCAGCATGAACCATTGAGGGATGAGTGTGTTAAATGCATTCTACTGGTATCAAATCTTCGCCCTAAATTCTACGACACTTAGTATTTGCAAGTGTGATGTGAAAAATTAGGAAGCAAAATTTTCAATCTGTACTTTTCCTGTTTTGTAACTAGATAATTAAAATATATGCTTACATAAAAAAACACTGGATCAACATCATGTACAATAGCATAATAAACGGAATTCTTAAAAGTGACTATGATCAGGGAATACCAAAATCAGTCACTGCAGACCAACTAACGGTGCGTGAGAAAGAATCATTAACAGTCAGAAACATTAAGAAAACTATTTAAGTAAAACAACCAGCGCTCTCTTCAACAATGGGAGCAACAATAAACAATGAATCAGCAGCAACAGAAACACCACCTTAAACGGACAGCAGCCTAAGCCAATGCATTTATCTTAGACATAAAATATAAACAAATACATAAAATATATGGGCCAGAAGTTATTCAAAACGTTCAAAGTTAATTTTGACACGTTTTGAATGAATTAGTAACATGATTGATTTATTATTCTGTATTTATAGATCCGCCTGTCAGCATTCTTTTGACATTCCTAGAATTCATATAACCGATTATGGGCACCTCATAAATGATGACCTTATATAACGCAATTGTGTTTTTGTATTTGTGCTAAGTTTTGTAACTTTTTATAATTAGTCTTTACTTACATTCTTACCAAAAAGTAAATGATTATGATCAGTACATACCGCAATCACAAACTCCTGCAACCAGCTCTCTCATCCTCGCCAGAATGATTGCAATACTAATAAGGACATAAAGTAATGCATACCTAAATATCATTTTAGCCTTGATAAATTTAATTTTTGTGTTAAATAGTTCATAAGTTGTTCATAGTACTTAACTGCAAGCCAGCTGACATGGACTAAATTACTAAGTATTAAATTATGGCGGTTTTGTAGTTTAATTTTCAGATACCTCTTCTAGTTTGCCATAGAAAATATATAAACTGTCTTAAATTATGTCCAAAACGCTTGTCTAAATGTATCCAGTGTTTAAACGCATACAATTTAAGAATTATTTATTTAATGTGAAACATATACAAAACAGACCACTTCAGCGAGAGAATAAAAGTAAATATGTAAGCACGCAATTTTTTACGAGATTTGCGCCTAAGCAATATATAAATGATAATCTAATATATTCCTGGGTAATAAATGCAGCTTTAATGGCATTTGAAGTAAAGACATCCATAAAGTTAATTTCAAAGTCGGAGTGCCCTAATTTATATGCTAACAGTATTCTTAAATGACCACCACTGCTTCTGGGGTTTACATAGATTTAATTTTATTACATAAAATCAATATATTTCATTCCAGGACGTTTTGATAAAAATATATGACATTTAAAAAAAAAAAAACTATTTTCGCATATCCCTGCTGGGCGTCCTTAGAAAATGGACTACTCTGGCGTAATGCAAGTAGATCGAGTCTGCTATACAGTGGTTTCAGATACACTATAGAATTACCTTTGCGACCAAACACAATCCAGCTGTGTACCTTTTGGGTTTTTTTCTGCCTTGGCTCCCCGACTAAAATGCAATGTATCATCACGGCTAATGAACATGATGAAACCAATTAAGAGGGCTCATGACCGACAAACAGTTAGAGCTAAAGAAACCTTCAAGTTGAGCTACGGTGTGCTCAGTCAAGGACAATTACCAGGCACCAACGAACGGATTAAGGTTTACGCCAGGGACGTCATTGAGTCTAAGGCCTGACCCACCTTCGTGTAATTAAAGAGGAAACCATATCTATAAATCTTGATTGGGCTACATCGATAAGTTAGGGATTTTTCATGCGGACCAAACATCTATTTATCTTGATCCACATCTGAAATAATGGTGAGGTTGGTATCATAAAACTAGTCTAAACCCTTTAGTATAAATATTTTTACTGACCAATCGAAGTCGGTGCTTCTTTTGTATTGATCATTTTTGTTAATTATATTTCGTGTTTGTCATGTTTTCTTGTCTGTTCATTGCAGCCTTGTGGTCACCTGCTGGGAAGTGGCTAGCCTCATGACTCTCTTGTATGTAATGTTTTATTGTGGTTTTGTCACTTTCAAATGTGGTGTCCTAGGTCAAGCGTGATACTTGATTGTATCAATTCATGATATTTGCCCTCTTATTTACTTCCAATCCGTCATGCAGACTGTCGCATGATATCCATGTTGTATCCCAATCTTTTATAACGTTTGATTATATTTTTAATTTGATCACTCAGCCTAGGTTTTTCCAACAATTCTTAAAAATCTATAAACTAAATCACCATAAAATACAGATATACCTTGTTGCAGAAGAGTTTTATTTAAACAAATATTGTATTTAACAATAAACTCTGAGTGTCTGTAATGAATTTAAAAAAAAAAAAACTTTACGAAAGTTGTGGTATTGATAACCTTGTTTTTATAACTTACAAGTCACAATTTTGTTTCTGTTGTTGCAATCATCAACATTAGACCATACTCTCGCAAAACGAATAAGTTACGAAATGAATACACCATAGGAAGGAGAGAGAGGAACGTCTCCATCATGAAATGGAAAACTAACTATTTAAAAATTAAAATCGGCCGATTTATCATAAATTTTAGAAGAAACTGCGCCATTAGTAATGGAAACTACAAGTCCTAAAAATGGGATAGCTGACTTATTATTTGTTTAAAATAAGTGTTATCAATATAACGTAAGTCACCTAGACATCTTGAGGTAGAGATAGATGCTTCAATAACATCAACTTGATTACGTCATGAATTTTCTCTAATAACAAAACAAAAACAAATTTGCAGTCAGAGGAGCACAATTAGTACTCATAGGAATACCTACGATTTGTCCATGCAATTTTGAGCCATGTTTTATAAATATATTGTTCAACAGATAATAGAGAGCTTCACAAACTTTTTGACATGACCACAATTCAAATCTCTTAGGTTGTTCAGAAGAAAAAAATGGGTGTTTCTCATTACAAGCTCAATAAAGTGAGCCCTTCCCGTTATAAATTTGTTCAATTAATTCACTTAGCTTGATTTGCAGTTAGGTCAAAAGATCGGTGTTCAAGACAGTAACATGTTAATTGAAAATTTTCTTCTTTGGCGTTCAATAAACGCACAAGTACACGTAGTAGTCAGGGCGGTCAATTTTCCGCATATTAAGTACCATCTTGACATTCAGCAAATATTAAATCGCATGAAATAAGGCATTTATATTCCCATTCACGTTAATAAGATATGGATCACTTTATACTTGTCTAGAATACGTCTGGAATAAGGATTAGTTGTAAGACGTATTAGATAATTTCGTGAAATCGTATTTGATTGTTATTCTAGAAGCAAAGATGCATCTACCATAAAAAGGTCTTATAGGATTCCTGATCTTTGCCCTCTTTCTTTAGAGTCAAGGGTATTTACATTCTGTGTTATGTCTAATATACAAAGTCCTGGTGTGTGCTTATATTTAGAACAATGGTAGCGTATAGGATATATATGACAACAGATGATATAAGCATCTTCAATATGGTAGCCAAAGGTCAAGGTCGATTAAACATGCATTTTAAATCTGTATAATGGCTGAATATGCGAAGTAAGAAAGAGGGCAAAGCTCAGGAATCGATACAACTCAGCACCACACCTGAACCAGGATACCAGATGACAATTAGACATCACCAACGAGAGCCAAGAGGTCAGCCCTTTCCAGCAGGTGACCACAAGGCATCAATAAATAGACGTGCATGAAATAATAACAAAAAGAAGACAGATATAATATAAATGATCCACAAAAGACGCACCGCCTCGGAATGGTCAGTAAAATATATTACTGGAAGGGTTAAACCGGTTTCACGCACCAACCTCACCCTTAGTTCAAATGTGGAACAAGACATATAGAAGTTTGGTTTGCATGAAATACCCCTAACTTATCATTGCATTATCTCATAGAGCATATAAATCAATATATAAAAAGGAGATAAAGCAAAGATAAGAACTCAACAGTAAAGAAATCTGAATACCGGAGCAAAAGAAATCCAACAGGTAAACCCCGGTTGGCTTGACAACAGCCAAAGCGCCAGGCCCCTATCATCTCACCTATAGATAAAAATAGCAAGTGAGTATGATCAGGAAATACCACATTCACAAACCGCAGACAACCTCGTGGCACCGCGTGAAATGGCCGCCCAACCACAACGAGACACCAGGAAGACAAACCAAGCAAAGCAACCAGCCCCCCCCCCCATTCCCCATCAAGATGATTGCAACACCAGAACGAACATAAAGTAACGCACAACAAACACCGAACAGCCACAGACTCCCACAATGGGAGCAACAACAAACAAAAAGTCAACAACAACCGAACTACCGCCTTAGAACGGACAACAGCACAAGCCACCGGGGGCCCGATTGCACCTCACTGGCACCAAATCTTCGCCCTAGATTCTGCTGTTGTTGAAGTACAAGAAATGTTCAGCTCGCATGGAGGCCATCTAACTAATGCAATGTATCATCATGGAGAAACATTCTAATCAAATTTACACACCATGATGAAACAAAGAAAAGGGCTCATGACTCACAGATAGTCAGAGCTAAAGAAAACCTCAAGTTGAGCCACGGTGGGTCCAGCTACAGATAAGGACCAGGCCCCAACCCACCGATTAAAGCTTTACGTCAGAGCCGTCAAAGAGTCTGAGACCTGACCCACCGTCGTGCAATTAAAGAGGAAACCATAGCTATTGGGTTTAAAACTAGTAAAGCATTGTCGCATGATATCCAAGTTAATTATATCCAACCCTAATACAACGTTTTACTATCTTTTTGAAATGATCACTAAAATTAGGTTTTCCAACAATTCGTTTGAATTTATAAACTAAGTCACCATAAAATATAGGTTCTGATATGCCTTGTTGCAGAAGAGTTTTTAACCCCATGTTGTATTTAACTATTAGCTCTTGGTGTCTGTAGTAGAATTTAAAAAATGCTTTTCGAATTTTATGATATCTATAACCTTGTTTTAATAACTTAGCAGTTAAAATTAGTTTCTATTGTTGAAATCATCAACACTAGAACACATTCTAGCAAAACGAATAAGCTGAGAAATATATACACCATAGGAAGGAGAGCGAGGAACATCTCCATCAAGAAATGGAAAATTTACTATTTCAAGATTAAAATCATCCCGTCTATCATAAATTTTAGAAGAAACCATGCCATTTGTTATTGACAAGTTCAAGTCCATAAACGTAGCTTCAGTATCAGAAGAATTCGCCTTATTTAACTGAAGTTTAGTGGGATATATCTGACCTACCATTTGTACAAAATAAGGATTATCAATATTAAGTAAGTTATCTAAATATCTGGAGGTTGAGTTAAAAGCCAACAATCTTCTTCAATTTATACACCAAGTCACCATAGAAACCAGGTTCCGAAAGTCCTTGGCGCAAAAGAGATTTAAGTCCAACTTGGAATTTAGAAATCAAATCATAGTATCGTCTATAAAATTTTGAAAATGTTTTGCGAAGTTTATGATACCGATAGCCTTGTTTAAGAAGTTTCTGAGTTAACAATTTATTGCGAGTGTTGAAGTCAGCAACATAGCTAGATGCTCTAGTTATGTTGACCAAGGTGATTCTTAGCTAAACTGCAACAAAAGTGTGACATCTATGTTAATATCTAAATATGACTTTTAAGCAATGAAATGTAGTCAGAGGAAGATTTCATTAGTGTAATCCTTAGCCATAAAAAGATAGTTTATTGCTTGTTGTTCTTAAAAAAAGCTTTTTTTTACCGGCACCCTGTTTGTTATGGACTTAACATTGACAACAGTTAAATCCAAATACACTCATTATTTGTAACAATAGAGAACATTGAAATTTAGCTATGTTGAGAGTAAACATGTACATATTTAACTTGATTTTAAAAAAAAATGAATTTTACCAACATCAGCCTGAAAAAACTAAATTGTGTTTATGTTGCGGACGTAACTGGTGGAGTTGAACTTTTTAATTTCTACTGAAGTGGCAGTGTTAAATATTTCCTGCTGCTAATTGCTTATAATCTGTTTTCACTGATGAAGCAACAATAATGAACTGTTCTTTTACTAACAGTTTAACTGCAACAAATGATTATGACCTATATTTGTAGCGGATGTTACTCTTGATTTTTGACATGTAACATCCACATCTGTATAGGAATTTGCAATGTATCATTTCAAATTTAATCAAATTTCTGCAATGCTCAATCATTACAACCCATTCAAAGTGTTGAATTAATATATACAATCTCTGCCTTATATTAAATGTATTTACAGGAAGCTATATTTGGGAGCAAACCATAAATTTTGCATATATTCCTGCCGAGGGTCATATTTTTTAGGAAGAAATCATCACTATCTACACTAAATAACTGGGATTCGGTTTAATTATTGTTGTATTTCCTATCCTTATGGATTTATGGATTGAGGCTAAACGCTGCTTTGATTTTTTTTTTTTCAAATTTTTATTTTAGCTATCTTTTATCTACAATACATGTTATGGATGTTACCATTGACTATCTGCCATGTACAGAATATGTCAAGTTACATCCGCAACAGTTTTTTGGCATAACACTTTACTAAGTAGTGTTATTCTAACCTTTTCAAAATTTTTCATTGGGACTGTTTTTATAACTATTTCTGGATTTCAAATAATTGCAGAGCTTAGGTTAGATTACAAGTTGAAGTACAAAACTGCTATGATGTCAACATGTAACGTCCACTCAATGAAACTATGTCAATATAACATCCTTTTCCATGTCAATAATAACATACGTAACAATGACAAAAACTGAAAATTTAACCAAATTGTAAAGTTTAGGCATCAACTTCTCTCAAAAGAATGCAGAACACAAGTATGTGATTAGATTTGTAAATACTTGGGGCTAATATGTATACTATTTCTTGTGTAAATAGAGCACAAGAATGGATGTAACATGTATTGTTAATTATAATGTCAAATGATCGCGTCCGTTCATTTATTGCATAAAATCAGGAATAATTGGCCTCAAAGGCAGTAATGTTCTAATAAAGAAAGCATAATGAAGACGTCTACTGTTTCTCAAGTAAACATGCTCAAATACATTCTAGAACATCTGACAGCTTACAATTACACAAAAGCAACAAATTTTAACAAATATGACAGTTTGTTTATTGTATAATTGAATTATCATCCCATTTCAGAACTGAATGGTAAAAATTTACACTTTTTTTCAGACCAAAGTTTGTGACCTAAATTTGTCACAAAAACGTCCGATTTTTTCAATGATTTTGATCATATTTTTATTGAAAAACATATCTTTTTAACAAGTTTTTCATTGAAATTGTCTTTACTATGTCTTTAATCATATCTGAATACATAGAGCCATTTTCAGCTTGCCTCATAAAGTCGGTTTGCAAAATATTTGGTTTTAAAAGTTACCAACACTCACTGTTGCTGTTTAGCTAAGAATGACAGAACTTGCAAAACGAATGAGTTGAGAGATATAGACTCTAAAGGATGCAGAACGAGGAACATCACCATCTAAAAATGGGAAATTGACAATTTCAAAATAAAAGTCGTCACGTTTATCATACATTTTGGTAGAAACAATATCATTAGAAATTGACAAATGCAAGTCTAAACGTGCTGGTTCGGTATTGGCTTTATTCAGTTGGAGCTCTGAAGGGTATATTTGACTAGCCATATTGTCAAAACAAACATTATAAATATCTAAAATATCGTCCAAATATCTGGATGTAGTGTTAAACGCATCAATAACATCAGCCTGCTTGTCATCAGAAAGAGATGACGTACATTATAACGATGCATTATTACGTAATGACGTACATTATAACGATGCGTAAAAGATGGCAAAATCTTGACGTTTACACGCAAAAATGCGATTTAAAGTAATGTTGATGCCATATATGATAAATATGATCTAACATTGTGCTCCTGTATTATTAAATGCATTAAACTCGTTGCGAAATAGAGATAAAATGCTCGACAAGCCTCGCATTTTACCTCTTTTTCTCAACTCGTTTAATAAATTCAATCAAACATGAGTACTCATATAGGATCCTCTATTCCACACCAATCCTCGATTGCAGCTGTTTTCCATCCTAAGAGTTTGCTTATTGTTTGTTTTGCAGCTCGATGTTTTGTGGAGTCTTATATTTGGTCCAGGTCTAGTGATATAGGTTTTCGTATCTTTTTTAGTCAGGCAATCGTTCTTAGATGTTTTAACCCTTAAAGCGTCAGGAAAAAATGCATCTGAAAATGTCGTCTGCTGAAGTCGTCTGCTGCAAATAATTGCCTAGCATTACTGACAAATAAAGTATAGGAGCAAACAGCATGGACCCAGAACAGACTGCAGCTGTAGGAGCAGTCTGATCTGAATCCACACTGTTTGCCATAGAGGCTTCTTAAATATTTCAGCAGACGAGAAAAGCAGACGACTTTTGTTGCGATTGGGTTAATAGTTCTTCCTCTTTGGCGACATGTGTCTGTCTGTGTTATTTTCTAGTCATGCGCACATGTGTTGTAGTTTAATACCTACCCTTTGATAAGTTCGGAAGTATTTAGCTACACGGTATCAATGTCAGTCCTGTAATTGCAGAGACTTCACTGCATCTCAGCAAAATACTTGTACGCTTTCCACTTAGTGATTTCTGCTGATACAAGGCGACACATTAATAAATCAAATGACATTATAGTTGAAATTGATTTTGCTTAAGGATAGAATAAGAAGCGATACGAACATGACTTGCAGCTCACTTTTCAAACATCATTTCGTTTTGCTGGATCATTAAATCTAAAATTAAAAACAATGTATTACCACAAAGTCTCCGTGATTAAGGGATCTTAAAATAACTGTGTCTTGCTGGTCAAATCTTCGCCCTAGATTTTGTCGTTGTTAAAACGCACAACATGTTTAGCTCGCATGGATGCTTCCTAACTCATTCATTGCACCATCACAGAGAAAAAAAAACATAAAAACAAACCCTAATAATAATCATTTTTGGGGGTATATTTTATGCCTACCTCCCTGTATTTCGAACCACTGATGATTCGAAATAAAATATCTAGTCCCGAGGACTTCGAATTTTCGAGATTTTACTGTAGCTGTCGTAATAGAGGGTACTAAGCTCTTTAGGATGGTTTGAGTCTTACATAAATGAATGAAGAATGGATATTTAAAATGTGCATTTTCTTGTTTATAAAGACTGGATTTCCCGAGGGACATGTCTCATATAATTCAATTAATGCATAAATAGAATGCCAATTTACTTCCCGTCCTCTGGGAACAATGTCCTTACCAATAGTGCATTCAGGCCTCGTCTACAATAATGTTCTCTAGAACGACGACAATCAATACTGACTACAACTATATAGCAAACAATTATAATCAGATTATGTCAGCACTTAGGAATGTAAACAATGACCATAGTGCTTATGTAATAATTCACTTTGCCCATGTTCTGTAAATGCGCTCAAGTAATTATCTAAAACGCTTATTGAAACATAAGCCAAAGCTCAGCAAAATCAGTTTATGATGCTGAGAATTGTTCGTGTTTATTTTGTACTTATTAATTGAATTGTTTTTTTAATACAATGATCGAATGATTTGGCATTGGTAAAATGTATTGATATCGCATCCAACAATTCGTGTCAGCCTTTCTGAAAATAACGTCAATTTATTTAATCATTAAAAAGGAATTTTCCACGTGAAGCTAGAAACTCTCAAAAAAGCATGGTGCACTTTATCAATATTTGGAGATGTAAATCTGTAAAATTGACATGCACACTGTAAGTTACTGTTATGTTTTGTTTCTATTAAGCTCAGATGTACCTATTCTATCACTAAAATCAAGATGCAAACTTGTCTTTGGCTGGACCCATCGTTTCTTTAGTTGTGGTTTTCGTAAGCTCTGTTTTTGTGGGTTTAGCGTCATCTTCGTTGTTTCACCATTGTATACTAAGTTGATTTGCTTGTCGTCCTGATGTCTTGTGACTGTTTGTGTTATATGGCTTAACCTCTTGGTAGTCATAATGCTTCCCTTTGCTTTAGGCCATGTGTTTAGTCATCGCCTTTCGTGCAAATTTTCTATTTAGAGACACCTGCCGACCAGCATGCCGTACAGCAAGAACAAATACAAATGTTAAGACAGTCATAAAGAGCAACGACAACAAACAAAAACAATAGAAGCATACAAGTAGGCCAGCACTCACTTTGATCTGGAAAACCACATTATGAACTGTAATCATTTTACTTTCAATCTCCTACACGCATAACAAAATGGGTCAGGCCGAAATCTGTGTTTGATCCTTGTTTACTAATTCAGTACTGTGTCCTTCTAGCTCTGCAATCATGATGGGAAAGAGAAAGCTGCTTG
>CAXHUL010000017.1:0-12280 GCA_964019695.1 Loripinus fragilis | reverse complement strand
CATTCTAAGATAATGCCTTAGCCACTGTCCGTTCTATGGCGATACTTTAGCTACTGTCCATTCTAAGCGATGCTTTAGCTACTGTTCGTTCTAGGGCGATTTTTTAGCTACTTTCCAGTCTCAGGCTAGTGTCCATTCTAAGGTAATGCCTTAGCCACTGTCTGTTCTAAGGCGATACTTTAGCTACTGTCCATTCTAAGCGATGCTTTAGCTACTGTTTGTTCTAGGGCGATTCTTTAGCTACTTTCTAGTCTCAGGCAATGCTTTAGCTAGTGTCCATTCTAAGATAATGCCTTAACCACTGTCCGTTCTATGGCGATACTTTAGCTACTGTCCATTCTAAGCGATGCTTTAGCTACTGTTCGGTCTAGGGCGATTCTTTAGCTACCGTCCAGTCTCAGGCAATGCTTTAGCTGGTGTCCATTCTAAGGTAATGCCTTAGCCACTGACCGCTCTAAGGCGATACTTTAGCCCCCATGTGTGTTCTAAGCGATGATTTAGCCGCTGTATTGTCTAAAGCCACGCTTTAGCTACTGTCCGCTTTAAGGCGACAATTTAGCGAATGTCCGCTTTAAAGTGATTATTTAGGGTAAAGTAGGGTAAATTCGGACATCAGGTAAACTGGGACATACATTTGCAAACAGTGGAAATCCAGATGAGACGGCTCCTTATGAGCCGTCTCATCAGGATTTTTACTGTTTGCTTAGTTAATTTATTTTTATTCCAATAATTGAAGTATGAAACAAACAAGATCGTTGTCCAAATTTAGCTGTCTGTCCGAACAAACCCGACTTTACCCTTCAAAAAATGTAGCTACTGTCCGTTCTAAGGCGATGCCATAGCAATTTTTCGTTCTAAGGCGATGCTTTAGTGATTTCCCATTCGAAGGCGGTGCTTATATCATTACTAGATCTTTGTATTTACTTCAATGAGTATCACAACTTAGTTGTTGTCTTTCAGAAACAAAGCTGTCGTCATTTTTCTGTTGACATAAACGTCTATCTAGATTACAAGTTTTCACAGTGGAATAACACTTGAACCTTCCACCCTAGTTCTATAAATCTTGTACCCTTTTATAGATACAAAAGCTGTGATAACAATCACGACAATGCCAATCGATGATGTCACTGCTACAAAATTCCATACGTCGCCAAAGAAACTATACTGGCCGTATCTGTCAGAAGTGGCACTGCCTGTGACACTTGAATGTGGCTTAGTCATGGCTGAAGAGGTAGTTATATCTCCAGCTGTTGGGGTGATTGAAGCCTGGGTTGTTTGGATGCTTGGAGTTTGGACTGTTGGGGTTCTTGTAGCTTTGTAATTTCCTGTGTTTGAAAATGTGAGATTCACTGTGAAAGGCTGGTTGTAATACGTGTATAAACCGTTGCCTGAATCGAAGTTAGAATCATAGCAGCTGATGTCAATGAAGTAGGTAAAGCTGTCTATTAAAGAACTTCGATTTGCCATAACGTTGAAATTATCTGAAAAGACAAGGGGAAAAAGCATAACAGTAGTCAGAAAACATGTCTTGGGGTTCCCAGCGAAACGCCATTTAAATGGGAGCGGCGTTTTGCTGGCGTGCCAATGATTGCCCAACAATGAATGCTGGCTTGGTTTGTGATTTTTAGAGGATCCGGACCAATATTGCTAAGAAACCCTATAGTTTTGTGATTTTTCAGGGAGGGGGTCCGGTCCCCTGTCCCCCCCCTCTGGATCTGCCCATGATTGCTTAGATCTTGAAGAGTGACAAAGGGCTAAGTTCACGAAGGGGTAAAATCGGCCCTGTAAAATCCTATTTTAGAAATGTATGAATATAATATAAATGACATTATTTCTGAAGAAGACGATCTTCCCTTTCTTCAAATACATACCAAACAATTTCTTGGATGCTTCCCGAATACCGTAAAAATCCATATTATGACCCCCCGTTTCCCCAAAATGGCTAATATTGTGGGGATTTAGTGTAAATATATCCATAGCAAAACATGAGGCCATTATTTCGACACAACAATTTTTGGCTTAGCTGTGCAAATTAACATTGAGAACCCATGACTAAATATTAAAAGGTGTCGAAATTATGGCTTCATAATGTAATATTACGTAACCTAAACGATCACGTTTGGATATTTTGTCTGTGTTTGGTCTTTTCGGGCCATTTATACATGTTCTAAGGCTTAAAATATACAGATATGACTACATTATCTCATAAAAGCAGGGCTGGATTATTTTAGAAGCCGAAAATACGCCTACTTTCTCACATCTTTCAGTGCAAACAATGCCGATGCCGAAATAATGTTACGTCCGAAGTTATCATTCAGTAAGAGACGCTCGTCGTGCTACCGTTAGTTTTTGTTCGATTTCGCAGGTATATACTACCGTTTTTAGTTAACGGGATGTGAATTTATTCATAAATCACTATTAGAAAAATACACGGGGTCATATTTTTACAATTAATGAGTGTCAGCTTGTTAATTTTTGTATATTTCTAAAAGCCTATTATTGTTTTGTTCGTATTCAAAAGTATATAGTTTTAAGTGCGCTACCGTTACAATATAACATCTACGTGGCCGTACGGTTAAGTCAAGGATATATATATTATATTTTGCAAGGGGTCCTGGGTTCAATCCTCAGCGACGTCAACTTTTTTTCTTCCCTTTTTTTCTCGTTTCTCTTTAATACCTCTCAAAGTGCTAGTTTATATATTATTGCAAGCTTTGAGGTTTATCTGATAGCTGAAAACAATTAACCACATGTACTGGTCGTTTTTTTCAGAAATCTTCCACTGTCCAGTAAATCTACTTACGCCAAGCATATTTGACATTCCTTCATTGTATTCCATAAGCTCACTAAAATGTAATTTTTGGTTCCAAAGGGGGTCCCACATTCCAGGGGTGGGGGTCGAACTCAATTGCTTATTCCCTATAGAACTTGTGAATCACAAGGTGAGTCCGGGCCACCTGTTACCCCCCCCCCCCCACACTCACACCTCCTCTCTGGGTCCGTGCATGACTGATCCCTCACAAAATGATCGTGGTTCATGTATTATTCATGAGCTAAGTTTAGTCTGTATTGCACTGATTTTCCTATTGCAAAAATAACGTATTCGATCGCCAATATGCATGCGTATCTTTAGAAATGTAACACAGTTGGAGACCATTTTGAAAGAAAAATCGCGTTGGGCATTTGCGATGTACGGCTGTTCGGATAAGGTGATAGGTCTACTATATGTATGTCCCTCATTGTCCCCGTGTACCCCATGTGTAAGCTGTAACTTGTTAAGAACTGGGGATTTTTGGTCAATAATCGGTAATGACGCATTTTTCACATACGTTCGGCAAGACGTACAGTTGATTCAAAGATAGATGAGAATCGTTGTAAACAAAAATATGAACTAATCCAGGTAATGGGTATTTTATACAGGTATAAAAAAAATACATAAACTGCCTCAAACTGCAGTATTTCATTGACCGTTATTTACCCGTTTCAATGGAAAAAAATACAATGTGGTGTAGTCTGATTATTTTGCATCTTTGAATCATCAGCACGAGCGATCTGTGGGGTGAACGGATTTTTTTATACTTTGTCACACTTGTATTTGCATGGGGAGAATATAATTTAGGATTTATCATGATTTCAGGAGTCAGGCACATCGTTTTGAAAATAAAGATCCATGTAAAACTTATAGAAGTTTGAATTATACTAAAAATTAAACTCCACCTGAAATGTTTTAGACCTGTTTTTGCAATGATTTTTACTACGTAATTTTTTCGAATCCTTATCCCGATGAAAAGTAGATCTATTCAGAAACATCCCTGCCAACTTCTCAAAACGGTTCCAACATCCAGGATGATGAAGTTACATCTGTGCATAGATGCACTATAAGCATTTTAAGCAAAGCACAAATATAACAAGTCAAAAGATGTCAATCAAAATGTTGCATTGTACCGCCTTAATTCGTAACGTTTATTGTGCCATCACTGAGGGCAGCGCATGTATGGATATAAGGCAGTATTGGAAGCCACAGGAAGAGGTGGTACCTATGAAAAAGGGGTTATGCCTGAGACGCCTAGAATACATTGCCGTCAAAGAACTCGTACCGGAAATTGGAAGGGCCTTACCCGAACTAGACGGGGTCGTACCCTGTTACATGCAAAGTGATCACATTCGCACGTGCGTTAAGCTAGTGGGATCATCTCGGAACCATACATTTTAGAACACGTGCAAAGGAAAATGGTACGTTGTGCAAAAACCTAAACTTTGTTCGTACAAATGAGCCTGTCTGACGTTGATTCTGTGCGTGCACGGAAAATTCTGAGCATGCAAATAGCAGTTTTATCACTTTCATCTTATACACAACCTTTGAATAACAGGATTTTCTTCGTTCACGATTATTTTTTTTTTGATAATACCTCTTTCTGTCACGCCAATACGAATTTTACCCGTCAATAAAACAAACTTTGAAATGTTAAACGAATTCAATTAATTGCAAATTTTTTATCTAAATACAGTTGAATCTCGTTAATTCGAAGTCCTAGGGACCAGAGGTTTTATTTCGAATTATCGAAAATTCGAATGACAGTGAGGTAGAAATAAAAGATATATAGCCCCCAGAAAGTATAATGATTATATAAGGCTTATTAAATATATGTTTTGGGTGCATAAAAGAGACGTCTCAGGGAGACGTTTCTTTTACGAACCCAAAATATATATTATTATAGAAAGTTATTAAAATAGATCATGAATAGGTCCTATACTCTGAATTCAGTGTGTCCCAAAATTAATTCGAATTAGCCAGTATTTCGAAAATCGGAGTTCGAATTTTTTAGGTTTTACTGTACACAAAATCTGTACGTGCAATTGATAGGATACAAACGCCAGACCTTTTGGAGAAGATGGCGGAAAGTCTTCTCTACAGCTTAATCGTTAACACATTTTGTAAAAATTGAAGATAAAAACGTTATTGTGAAATAATAGCAGCTGGATTTTTTCCATTTCGTATAACTTATTTTCAGGATTGAGAAATTGAGATTTACTGTCGTGGTAGAGTGCTTGACTCGAGACCGAGTGTCCGTGGGTTCAAGCCTCACCGGCGCTACAGCTTTGTGTCCTTGAGCAAGACACATTGTCCTAGCTTAGTAATGGTTTTACCCAGTAAGACTCGTCCCTACATAATTGAAAGATTGTTGATGTGACACATGGCAAACAAGGTTATTGAATTCCGTCCATCAAAAATGTTCGTTTTGTGTAAATGCTTAGTGTGAGTCCCATTATCATATTTTGACAAGCCTGGCCCCACTTTAGCGAGGAGGGGAGAATCAAAAATAGCAGCTTACCATCATCCCAGCAATATGCAATTACCTTTCGCCGTTGGCCAAAAGTGGTTAGCTTTAACGTTTTTTCTGGGACTTTATCAAAAACGAATGATTTCACAAAACATGCACATGAAACTTCTACGCTGTCTTTAATTTAAGCGGGCAGTATCAGGGAAGGTTCTGGCTAGTCTGTTCGAATGCTGAATCTAGCCTGCACCTGCGCTGGTCGCAAATGATAAAGAACATAAAAATATCTTCTGAGCTGACTTAACCCTTAATGCGCCAATCGCAACAAAAGTCGTCTGCTTTCTCGTCTGCTGAAATGTTTAAGAAGCCTCTATGGAAAACAGTGTGGACCCAGATAAGACTGCTCCTATAGGAGCACTCTGTTCTGGATCCAAACTGTTTGCTTCTATACTAAATTCGTCAGTAATGTTAGGGAATTATTTGCAGCAGATGACTTCAGATGACTCTTGGCGTTTTAAGGGTTAAATATTACAGCATCACTCTACAATAAGTTACCACGTCTGGGAAACCCAACTATATGAGTCAATGTCAAAATTCGTCAAATTTTGAAAGATGTAAATGGAAAAATACGAATGAAATAAAATGATATTCTTTTTTTCATGAAAGTAACAAGTTGTTTCTGAAAATACTATGAAAAGCGAAAAGAAAACTTAACAGCCAATCAGATCCTTATGATTAAGTTTCAAAGATCACATGACCAGATAAAATGTCAATACCGTAACAAACTTTAATTCCTGTTTTTGCTTCAAATCTCGTCATGGATATTTATTTTGTTGCATTTGATAAGTTCAAATAATCATGTGTTTAATTGTGTCAAAGGTAAAATTTGAACAAAATGATTATTTATGACAATGAGCAAACGTAAAATGCATTTTTTTTTATCTTTTAAGTGATTTTGCATACTATTTTCTCTGTATTTTGTTTAAAAACCACATTTCTAGAAAATTACAATGCTTCGGTATGATTGTAATCAACCAAAGGAATTGATCAGGTACTTAAAATCTACATGTTGTCTCTGACTGATATACTTTTTCCCAAAAATATCACTGTTACGGTACTTGACAAAAATGTTACGGTATTGACCTTTAAAGAATATATGCTAGCGTAATTCTTCTGTTTATGATTTGGTGTAGAGCACTGTTGACCAGATTGCAATGTTAATACTCTTGACACATGCGCACAGAAAGAATTTTGGAATATATGGTAGATTGCATTTATTTCAAAATATTGTTACGGGTTTGACAAAACCGTTACGGTATTGACATACCCTGCCTGAAAACAAAACAATATGTCAATACCATAACAAACTGTTTATACTCAAATTCATCATTAAATTTGTGTTTTATGCTTCTGTTAAATTTGATAAAGCATTCTTATCATAAATTCACTTAATAAACTTGACTAAAAACTAATATCTTTGCATTCAAAACTGTACTTTTTTGACAGTATATGTCAAAACCGTAACAAGATGTGTCAATACCGCAACATTTTCATTGTTACGGTATTGACTGTTACGGTATTGATATATTCTACATATTTTTTTACCTAAAATAATGATTACTCCCTAAAACATCGCAACAAGAGTGATTCTTTGTTGAGAAATTTTATTTGGTCAAGATGTTAAAACCAGATTTTTTTTTATCAAATTCCATTGTCCATTTTTGTGTTACGGTCATTTGACACAAAAAAAATATACTATAAAAATTTCACTCACCAAAACAGTATTTTCTTTTGCAACTTCTGTAGATGCTTTACAAAACACATGTATTCTTAGTAAACAGAAAGTGTCAAATTAGTATGACAGAAAACCAGATTCAGCACCATTAGGGATCCAGTATTATTTTTGCAATTTATCAAGTGTTACGGTCTTGACATAAATGCTTGGGACAGAGGTCTTTTGGCAAACAAATACAAAAAATGTAATGAAAAATCACATATTGAAACCTCCTACATTTACTTTGATAATGCTTTTATCAATACAGCCAGTAAAAATTCCTGAGAAAATAACAGTTTTTTTTAATAATTCTTGTCGAAAGTTCAATTTTTTCCGTTGGACGGGCAAAAATGCCAAAAAATGGGGTTTTAATCCAATAAAAAATATATTTACACACCAATATTTTTCAGTTTTATCAGCTAGCCTTATTAAGTATGATCAGTAGTATTGTGTGAAGAAAAAAAATTCATGATCACATCAGCGGTTTTCATAAGATATGAAACGGACAAGAATTTTGACGAATTTTGACAATGACTCATATATACTAGGCCAAAAAAGAAACGCCGCACATAAAGATTAAAAATATTACGCGTTAAATGAGAGTTACAAAATTTCTTCTGCTATCTATGTTTCGCTACTTTTCCTGCCACACATTATTCCCATTGTTTCATTAGGCTCAGTCAACCCAAATCAGTGTACTGGCTGTCTTTTTATTTTCAAGTTTTCACGTGCACATTCATTTTATTTAGATTTACACATGAAATAACTACTGAAATCACTAGTCTAATATCCAATTTGCTTGAAAACATTTTAAAAATTTAAAATTAAAAGTTACACATTGCTAATTTACGATGCCAAAACGGACACATGTTGAACGCGAAAAGGCGATAAGAATTTTACAAGCTAACGTGACGCCATCGGGGATAGCCAAACAATTTCGATGGCATGCAAGGATGATTGAACGTCTTAGGAAACGTTTCTGATAAATTGGAACAATTTCAGACAGTGCGCATTCATGACGTCATCGCCTAAAGACGCGACGTTAAGATCGATAAAAGCGTAGGTTCAAACTGATGAATCAATTTCGTCCGTTGACAATGAGAGCTAGGACAACCCCAGGTACTTATAATCCAAGAATCAGCGCTCAAACTGTGAGACATCGTTTGCGAGAGATTGGTGAAAGATCCCCATATATACAATGTATGTTTTATATGCGGCGTTTCTTTTTTGGCCTAGTATATATATAAGCACGGGTTTAAGATCAGTCAAAATGACAAGCTCCTGTCTGAAAATGACGAGACTACCGTAAAATGACCACTCTGCATTCAATTGCATAAAATGAGTTACGATTTTGTTATCCATCGCATCAGTAATATTGTGTGCATACAGTTTAATACGCTTTTTCTCGGACCCGCTAAGCGTAGTCGGCAGAGTTCTATTTATAATCTGACTTCTGTGGACTACTCTTGAGGGTGGCGGGGGGGGGGGGGGGGGGCAAGAGTCATGATTAAGTACCCTTGTATAGTTTTGTTGAAATTATTTTCTCTCTTCTACTGATTCTGATGAGAGTATTTAGTAAGTACTTGATACAGATACACCGTTTGTAAAGCAGCGGTATAGGATACATTGACCACTACCGTGATATGACTAACATAGATGAAAATAACATAGACATAAAGCCTCAAACAAACATGCACATTTCAGAAAGTTGGCGGGCGTATCACCGTGATAGACTGTTTATTGAGGTTTATAATACATTTTGGCATAAATTTGGGTGCGACACACACTTGTTTAACATAAATTTGTTAACCAAACTTAGCGACGTCTTTGGCGTTACATTGCAATATAAATGACGTTACTTTTGCGCAAAATTTACAGAGGGTCCTTGTCTTTAGAAACCCATAGTTTTCACAATTTAAGCACTAGGCAGATAGAATTTCGTTTTTTCTCAATGAAATAAACCATATAAACATATTTAAAGTCAGTATGCATTTCTATGGCAGGGCCGATTTCACCCCTTCGTGAACCTAGCCCTTTCACTAGAGATGATAAGATTTCTTGTCTGCCTGTGTATGAGAAAGCAATAGTCTTTTCGTTTCCCTGCACTTGCTTTTTCTGTCTTTTCTTCTCTTGAAAACACTGGTAAGGAATTAAATGTACAAAATGATACACTGACATGTTGTTTATGCGTATTCAGCCAAGCGCTCATAACTGATTTTTCATATCATGGAAACACAGAGTATTATATGCTATTTATCTACAGGTAGACCTGATACGACAGTCTGCACGCCTGGTTGTGAACCCAATCACGGTTGATAGCTATGGTTTCTTATTTAAATGCACGACGGTGGGTCAGGCCTCAGACTTAATGACGGCCCTGACGTAAAGCTTTAATCCGTTGGTTGGTGCCTGATGCTTGTCGTTGGCTGGGTCGACCGTAGCTCAACTTGAGGTTTTCTTTAGCTCTGACTCTCTTTGAGTCATGGACCCTTTTCTTTGTATCATCATAATGCGTAATTTGATTTGATTGTTTCTCTGTGATGATACATTGCATTAGTTAGGAAGCCTCCATGCGAGCTAAACAATTGTGAGTGTTTAACAATAACAGAATCTATGACGAAGATTTATCGCTAGTAAAATGCATTTACTCCCCCCCTCCCCCCCCCCCCCCCGCCCGGTGGCTTAGTTTGATGTCCGTTCTAAGGCGGTGGTACTGTTGATGTTAATCTGTTGTTTAATGTACTTCCCATTGTTTGTGAGAGTTCTGTGTTTGTCTTAATTTTGTTATGCACTACTTTGTGTCCATTCTAGTTTTGCAATTTTGAAGAGGGAGAGAAAGCTGGTTGCTTAGCTATTATTGTCTTACAGATGAAGTGCTACTATAAATGTTCTGTGGCTCTTCCTCGCGGTGTCGTGGGTTGGTCTGCGGTATGTGATTGTGGTATTTCCTGATCATACTCACTTTTTGAACATAATCTATATTTCCTTATTATTATTTTTGTCTGGCTGTTAACATTCTTAGGACTGCGTTTGCTGGTGTTTTTTTCTTCTTTCTTATTACAATTTCACGGTAGTGTAATAAAGAAAATAGTGCTAGAAAAAGAAGAAAACTGCAATAAAGAAACTAAAAAATAAATTATGCTCTGCAAACTCTCGATCATCAAAACAGGCTGTTACAAATATCAGTGGTTAGATAATATTAACATGCATTTGTATACAAAATTTGATCAAAATATACCGTATGGTTCAAGAGTTTATGAGCATTTTACTAACTGCTAATGAACGGAGAGATGGACGGACGGACTCACATAGTGATTATAGTGCAGACCCAAGGGTCGTGCATTTTTATAGTTATACGTAGACAGACAGACATCATATAGTTACTAGTAAAATATTTCACTGCTAAAGATATCTAAGCTTTTACAAAAAGTAGTTCCGGCAAAACTCAGAATTTTAGGAAATGTACAAAATATGATACCTGTGCAAAATTGCACTGGTTTCATATTTTATGCATTTGACGAGGTTGTACATTTTTTGTGTGTAATTTTAAATGATACCTACCGCTGTCGACAAAAAATGATTGATCACCATTCAAGCATTTTGCTTCGCATTCGAAAGACCCACATCCACCAAAATATAGATCGTTCACTATTTCAATCGTGAAGAGTTCGACAGAAGTGACATTTTGTTTGTCGGAAAGATCAAAGGCGTAGGACTGTTGAACACTTGTGTAGATTGGAAGCTAAAAGAATGAAACATATTTAACAAGTAACCAATGACCCACAACATGATGCAGCTGAGAGTTGGCATCACATGTTAACAACAAAAATACAAATCAACTTGCAACGTGACATCAGTGCAAACTGATAAGCGACATAGGTGTTCGATGCCTAGATAGCATGGTAAAATATCCAGCTTTAAGATAATCTTCGTATCTGGGTAGATGCAGACTGGGCCCATCGAGGTTCAATTATGGGTTTACTTTACCTCTGACTGTCTTTGAGCTCAGAGTCATTTTCTTTGTATCATCACATTATGCTAACTTGATTTACTGACTATCCATTCTAAGTGATGGCGCTTCTTTAGTGGATCATTTTTGTTATTTATGTTTCGTGGTTGTCATGCTTTCTTGTCTGTTCATTGCAGCCTTGTGATCACCTGCTGGGAAAGTGCCAACCTCTTGGCTCTCTTGTGTGTGATGTTTACTTGTGTTTTGTCTCTTTCCTATGTGGTGTCCTGTGTTAGGCGTGGTACTTGATTGTATCGGTCCCGATTTTTTTTGCCTTCTTACTTTCTTTGATACTTTACTGTGATGATACATTGCATAAGTTAGGAAGCAACCGCAGCAAAAAAAATTCTCGACAATGGTAGGTATCATTAAAATTATACAACTTCGTGAAATGTACAAAATATGAAACCTGTGCATTTTGCACAGGTTTCATATGTTGTACATTTCTTGTTATTGATTGTGACGACAAAATAAAACTATTTATTACATACCAGATCGGAGATAGTGTGTTAATTTGATTAGAGATTTCCTCTGTGATAATACATTCGAATAGTTAGGAAGCCTCCATGCGAGCTAAACAAGTTTTGTGTTTTAACATCAACAGAATTTAGGCCTAATATTTGGTACCGGTAAAATTCATTTAAGCCCCCCAGTGGCTTAGGCTGCTGCTGTCCGCTCTAAGGTGTTGATAATGCGCTGGTGTTGATTCACTGTTTATTGTTGCTCCCATGGTTTGTGGTAGTTTTATGTTTGATCCATGTTTTGTAATACAGTATAAATTTATGGTGTCTAGTTTTAAATCATCTGGCTGAGAAAGAGAGAGCTGGTTTCTTTACTTTAATTGTGTTTTTATATTACTGCCCTGTGGCTGTAAGTGTTCTGTGTCTCTTTCTCGCGGTGTCATGAGTTGGTCTGTGGTGTCGTATTGTGGTTTTTCCTAGTCAACTCACTTGCTGTTTTGAATATCATCTTGTAGCAAACCCGAGTGTATAATTGGGCCTCGACGCGACAAAACCTGTCTTCGGGGTTTCGGACAAAGCTAGACTCAAACCAGTCTCCTCAGCTACAGAGACTAGCTAGAAACTTGAAATTTCGCTTGTAGTAAATTAAGGTATGATACTTTCCATAAAGTGAATAACAAAGGCGCTGATCAGCCTGCGCGGAAGCGCAGGCTGGTCTGCGCCTTTGTTGTTCTCAAACACCGAAGACATGGTTTCT